>OY744519.1:187088820-187091320 GCA_963556195.1 Sepiola atlantica
TGTATTTCTCTTTATTATTACATCTCTCTCTCTCTTTCTCTCTGTCTCTATCCCCATCTCTCTTTCTAACTTATTGTATTTCTCTTTATTATTACATCTCTCTCTCTCCCTCTCTCTCTATCCCCCTCTCTCTTTCTAACTTATTATATTTCTCTTTATTATTACATCTCTCTCTCTCTCTGTCTCTATCCCCCTCTCTCTTTCTAACTTATTGTATTTCTCTTCATTATTACATCTCACCCTCTCTCTCTATCCCCCTCTCTCTTTCTAACTTATTGTATTTCTCTTTATTATTACATCTCTCCTTCTCTATGTCTATCATATATCTCTCGCTCTTTCTTACTTATTGTCTCTCTCTCTATTATTGCATATATATATATATATATATATATATATATATATATATATATATATGCATACACAAACACATATACACACACATTTACACATATGTAGTAAATACAGTGTGCGTTTTCTGTTGTCATGTAATTAGGTGTTGCTTTCGTGTAGGGGGACTCTGTTGTTCAATGCTAGGGTGGCACCTATATAGGATTTATTGCATTTTGTGTATCTGAGTGAATCGATTACATTTTTAGATGTATCACTTAAGTTTTTCTTTATTGTGGTTGTTGTTGTTGTGGTATTTTCAAGTCTCCCTCCAACTCTAAACATTTATATTCTTATTTTCATGTTATAAATGAAATCAAATTAAGTAAAAACTATTTACTTTTTATGCATGTCAAGCGGGAACACAGACACTATAATAATGTTGTAACTCCTTTTATCAAAATGAAATGTATCCATATACTATGCATAATGTAGTTTCATAATATATATTGTTATAGCGGGCTATCTCCCAAACCCTAGGCGGACTGTGAACAAACAAAAACACAAACAACTTTATATAGAGATAGATAGTTAACACCCCCCCCACATATATATATATATATATATAATAATAAGAATATTTTTTTAGAATATTTTGAAAACCTAACGCAAATTATTTGTTTTTTTAAATAAATTATTTATCTACTTTAAAAACTTTTTTTAAAACTTGAGTACATTCGACGATAAACATCTTTGTCAGAAGTATAAGCATATTTTTTTCTTCTCTTCCTCTTTCGTACAATCCTACTCGACTGAGACATATCTATCGCAGTCAAGTTGAAATTCGTTTTGATGTTATAGATGATAAGTGCGGATATGCCGTTGTGTGTAGCACGCGGTTACGTGAATAAAGTAGTTTGAAAAGTCACACATTGAAAACGTTGCCGGAATAGCAATAATAAGGAGAATATTTTTTAGAATATTTTAGAAAACCTGGACAACGCAAATTATTTGTTTTTAAAAATAAATTATTTATCTACTTTAAAAACTTAAAAAAAAAAAAATTGAGTACTTTCGATGACAAACATCTTTGTCAGAAGTATAAGCATATTTTTTCTTCTCTTCCTCTTTCGTACAATATATATATATATATATATATATATATATATATATATATATATATATATATATATATATATATATAAGTAAACAAGGTTCATTTACATTCCAAAAGCCAAGTTTTATTTAATCTCACAGATTCCAATAAAATAAAAAATAAATACGTCTGTTTGCTTGTGCTTCATGACTCAGTGAATTGTTAGGAGTAGAGCTGCTGTAGTGGATGATGATGATGATTACTTCTCTTAGAAGTGTTCGTATCACTGTTAACATTTAACTTGAATAGAAATAGCATTCAAGTAACAAATAACAATTTGAATAACATTAAAAAAAAAATGTGTATAGAAAACACAAAATATTATGTAGATTCGTAATATTTTTATATAAGGTACGAAATGTTCAAATCTATCAGGTTTTCTAGAGATTTTTTTGTTCGCATCGAACAGGTTTTAGAAAATCTCAGTTGGCAACACTACACAAACGCAGCATCTATCTCCGACGCCAACAGCGTTTGTACCAAGGGCGGATCTAGCCTAAATGTAAGAGGGGGTCGGATTTGGGAAAGCCATTATGGCACCCCAACAAAATAAAATTCACAATAACACACAAGTTTTTAGTACTACAAAACAAAACAATAAAATTCAAAATTAACAAAATATATATTGGCGCCCTAAAAGGCCGTTTTTTGGCGCCCACAACAGGCCGAAAGGAGGATGGGGGGTCGCACGACATCCCCCGACACCCCTCTAAATCTGCCCTTGGTTTGTGCCATCTTTGAAAACTTTTCTACGGTTTAATGATTTTAAACATTTTATACACACCTATTTAATCTGAATAATTTCAACAATATTTTGGAAAATAAGCTGATGTAGTTTGCTTGAAGCATTGCGTGTAATATATATATATAAAGGGGTTATAGAAGGCTATCACAGTGAAAGAAGTAGAAATATACTGGTGTTTATAAGGAGGACAAAACGAAGTGACTTAAAAAAAAAATTTTTTTCTTAGTATTACCAGCGTTTAAGTCCACACGAGTTTCAAGAGATTTGAAACA
>OY744519.1:187096320-187121320 GCA_963556195.1 Sepiola atlantica
TGCACTCTGGTATCGAAGGGACATTAATAATAATAATAATAATAATAATAATAATAATAATAATAATAATTATTATTATTATTATTATTATTATTCATATTATTATTATTATTATTATTATTATTATTGTTGTTGTTGTTGTTGTTGTTGTTGTTATTATGATTATGATTATGATTATGATTATGATTATTATTATTATTATTATTATTTTTTGTACACTAGGAGTTCTAACACAGGTCATCATCAGTGATAGCTCACTGATTATTACCGGTGGTGTTCCCTGGAGTCTGAGTGACAACAAGTCTCCTCAGATTTCCAGTACCCTCCACCTCTTTCGATAACTATTGCAAATGACGTTGCATTATCACAACAGACACTTACCATTGATTTCTCGCTGGTCTTCTCTTGGATTTGGATGGCAATAAGCCATTAATCATATTATTATTATTATTATTATTATTATTATTATTATTATTATTATTATTATTATTATTATTATTATTATTATTAATGCAATTGTCAGATCTGTGGTTATAATAATGGTGTACCTACGCGAATAAAGCAGCCACTCATTGCGTGTGCGTGCTGGTTGGGCGCCATTCAAAACAAATTATTCGCAGTGCATGGTGACTCTAGCAGATGCACATTCCCTGCTTGTCGTACTCTTTGTTGCTATGGCTCTATGAAAACAGTTACTCCCTTACTCCTAGTACCCAATGCATTCAGGTGGAAAATAAGGACCGCGGTGGGCTCTTTCCAATCTACTGCTCCTTTGCCACCATGATACCCAATATCTTCCTAACACTTTACGTGCCTCTGGTGCAACCCATTCTGGAATATGGCATCCCAGCTTCATCTCCCTATTTCGTTTAAGATATCCAGCACTTGGAGAAGAGGCTTGTGACACGGATGCTCCTCAGGCTCCAAACAAAGTCCTACGAACAATGATTGGAGGCCCTCAACCTGGAGCGTAAGCTGCAGTGAAGCGATCTCATACTCGCCATAACAGTTTGCTTTGTGACCTCGTCTTCACACCAGGTTTGCAAAAAGGGGTTTGTAGAAACTCAGAGAAGCTGTACCTGAGACGACTTTGGCTAAATCGTTGGAAGGCTTCTTTTTCAGTTTGGTTCGCTGCGACATGGATCAAGCTGCCAGAAGATATGATCAGAAGATATGATGAGAAGACATGATCAGAAGATATGATCAGAAGATATGATGAGAAGACATGATCAGAGAGAGAGAGAGAGAGAGATGTATATGTGCATGAATGTGTATAACCACTAGCCTCTCTCTCTTAGACAGGGTAAAAAAAATAGCCTCTAATCTAATAAGAGACTGTCTCAAACAATTTTGAAGAACACATACCATAATGGTATTTATAGAAAAGACTGAGACTAGAAACATGTTTCTCAGAAGATATGCTCAGAAGATATGATCAGAAGACATGATCAGAAGATATGATCAGAAGATATGCTCAGAAGACATGATCAGAAGATATGATCAGAAGATATGCTCAGAAGACATGATCAGAAGATATGATCAGAAGATATGATCAGAAGACATGATCAGAAGATATGATCAGAAGATATGATCAGAAGACATGATCAGAAGATATGATCAGAAGACATGATCAGAAGACATGATTGGAAGGCTTCTTTTTTGGTTTGGGTTCTTTTGATCATGAAATAAGCTGCCGGAAGACGTAGTCAGCCTGCAGACGTCCAAACAGTTCAAGGCGGTGCTGGATTCATAATGGCCGCTGATCATTGGATGATCATCTCTCACTTGAGCAGCAAAGGATGCCAGGAGACCCGATTTTAACATACAACATCATCAACGGGAATTTAAATTTATCTTTTGAAACCCAGCAAAAGATGTACTATTGCTATGAAATGTTCTTAAGAGGCCAATCAAAATAAAATAGAACGATTTCTGTTTCATCTGAAAAGCACTTTGTGATGAGAGGAAAATAATTCTATTTTATTTTGGCTAACTTCTTGAGAACATGTTTTTCTTGTTTGTTTTGTCGATATATATAATTATTAATGACAATATATGTATTAGCAAATACTATCAGTGCCCTTTTACTTTGCAGTCTCCTTAAAAGATTCAGCTCGATGATTGTCAATTAGTGACAACATTATCATAAAAATGTTGTTTGGCACAAGACAAATGAAACGGACCGTAAAAAATATATCTCACAGAAATGTTGTTTTTTGGAAATGTGAAAAAATAAAAATAAAAATAATAAAATAAAAACATGGTTATTGTAATATAATATGAACATTATATATATATATATATATATATATATATATATATATATGCATGTGCATGTGTATGTGTATGTGTATGCGCCCCTTACTGTGTACTAGGAGGAAGACCCGACGTTGCTCGGGATCACAACTATGTACCTTTTCATTATGCTCATAACACCATATTACTTTCTTTGTTTTTACTGACCCCTTCCTCAAGTTTAGCAAAATAATATAGTCAACAGACGCTGAAATGTTGCAAAACTCTCAGAATTAGTGTTTTATATATTTGGTTCAAATATGTGTTTTTTATCGATTGATTTATTCTGAATCACAATTGTATTTCTTTCTGGTGGAGGTTTTGTTTATTTATTTATTTTTATGGAAATCGCTCCAGACAAGGCATGAAGCCACTTGATGTAAGTAGCTAACAAGAATAATGATGATTATCTGCAAAGAGAGAAGATGCCTATTAACCTTAGTCTTGAAAAGACCAAGTCTATAGGTAAGAGGGAAACAGTCATCAGGAAGAGAGTTCCACAAGCCTGCAGTTCCTGGAAAGAAGCTACTAGAATAGGAAACCATATAACAATGAGATATCAAAACAGCGAATTGGTGAATACCACTAGACCAAAGAACGCAGGGAATAGATCAAACAATTTTGAAGAACACATACCATAATGGTATTTATAGAAAAGACTGAGATTAGAAACATCACATCAGAGAGAGAGAGAGAGAGAGAGAGAAAGAGAGAGAGAGAGAGAAAGATGTACATATGCATGAATGTGTATAACCACTAGCCTCTCTCTCTTAGACAGGGTAAAAAAAATAGCCTCTAATCTAATAGCTCCAGTCGCTGTCCTATCACATCCCTGTGTTCGTTTTACAAGTATTTTAATTGAATGTGCTGCGACGAACTTGATGAATTGGTGGCCCCCTCAACATAAATACCTGCGACCGACCTGACAATCAAGTCAATTCCCTTGACTTTAGACATTCAAGCTGTACCTTAACACTTCTGCCGTACCTAACAGGCAACCTTTTTGCAGAATTGGAAAAGAAATTGTCTCGTAAATCTGTTTATGGTGGCCTTTCGTTATGGTTCTAAATGTTCCAATTACAACAGGAATCACCTTGTCTAACTAATTCCCATTTTAGATCTTGATATTTATTTATTTTTTCGTGTTCTTTCTCCTGCACTCTGGTATCGAAGGGACATTAATAATAATAATAATAATAATAATAATAATAATAATAATAATAATAATAATTATTATTATTATTATTATTGTTGTTGTTGTTGTTATTATGATTATGATTATGATTATGATTATTATTATTATTATTATTATTATTATTATTTTTTTTTTTTGTACACTAGGAGTTCTAACACAGGTCATCATCAGTGATAGCTCACTTATTATTACCGGTGGTGTTCCCTGGAGTCTGAGTGACAACAAGTCTCCCCAGATTTCCAGTACCCTCCACCTCTTTCGATAACTATTGCAAATGACGTTGCATTATCACAACAGACACTTACCATTGATTTCTCTTGGTCTTCTCTTGGATTTGGATGGCAATAAGCCATTAATTATATTATTATTATTATTATTATTATTATTATTATTATTATTATTATTATTATTATTATTAATGCAATTGTCAGATCTGTGGTTATAATAATGGTGTACCTACGCGAATAAAGCAGACACTCATTGTGTGTGTGTGTCGGTTGGGCGCCATTCAAAACAAATTATTCGCAGTGCATGGTGACTCTAGCAGATGCACATTCCCTGCTTGTCGTACTCTTTGTTGCTATGGCTATATGAAAACAGTTACTCCCTTACTCCTAGTACCCAATGCATTCAGGTGGAAAATAAGGACCGCGGTGGGCTCTTTCCAATCTACTGCTCCTTTGCCACCATGATACTCAATATCTTCCTAACACTTTACATGCCTCTGGTGCAACCTATTCTGGAATATGGCATCCCAGCTTCATCTCCCTATTTCGTTTAAGATATCCAGCACTTTGAGAAGAGGCTTGCGACACGGATGCTCCTCAGGCTCCAAACAAAGTCCTACGAACAATGATTGGAGGCCCTCAACCTGGAGCGTAAGCTGCAGTGAAGCGATCTCATACTCGCCATAACAGTTTGCTTTGTGACCTCGTCTTCACACCGGGTTTGCAAAAAGGGGTTTGTGGAAACTCAGAGAAGCTGTACCTGAGACGACTTTGGCTAAATCGTTGGAAGGCTTCTTTTTCAGTTTGGGTCGCTGCGACATGGATCAAGCTGCCAGAAGATATGATCAGAAGATATGATCAGAAGACATGATCAGAAGATATGACGAGAAGATATGATCAGAAGACATGATCAGAAGATATGATCAGAAGATATGATCAGAAGACATGATCAGAAGATATGATCAGAAGATATGATCAGAAGACATGCTCAGAAGATATGATCAGAAGATATGATCAGAAGACATGATGAGAAGAAATGATCAGAAAACATGATCAGAAGACATGATCAGAAGACATGATCAGAAGATATGATCAGAAGATATGATCAGAAGACATGATCAGAAGATATGATCAGAAGATATGATCAGAAGACATGATCAGAAGAAATGATCAGAAGACATGATCAGAAGACATGATCAGAAGACATGATCAGAAGAAATGATCAGAAGACATGATCAGAAGACATGATCAGAAGACATGATCAGAAGATATGATCAGAAGATATGATCAGAAGACATGATCAGAAGATATGATCAGAAGATATGATCAGAAGACATGATCAGAAGAAATGATCAGAAGACATGATCAGAAGACATGATCAGAAGACATGCTCAGAAGATATGATCAGAAGATATGATCAGAAGACATGATGAGAAGAAATGATCAGAAGACATGATCAGAAGACATGATCAGAAGACATGATCAGAAGATATGATCAGAAGATATGATCAGAAGACATGATCAGAAGATATGATCAGAAGATATGATCAGAAGACATGATCAGAAGATATGATCAGAAGATATGATCAGAAGACATGCTCAGAAGACATGATCAGAAGACATGATCAGAAGACATGATCAGAAGATATGATCAGAAGATATGATCAGAAGATATGATGAGAAGACATGATCAGAAGAAATGATCAGAAGACATGATCAGAAGACATGATCAGAAGATATGCTCAGAAGACATGATCAGAAGATATGATCAGAAGATATGCTCAGAAGACATGATCAGAAGACATGATCAGAAGATATTATCAGAAGACATGATCAGAAGACATGATCAGAAGTTAGTATCAGAAGACATGATCAGAAGACATGATCAGAAGATATGCTCAGAAGACATGATCAGAAGATATGATCAGAAGATATGATCAGAAGATATGCTCAGAAGACATGATCAGAAGACATGATCAGAAGATATGATCAGAAGATATTATCAGAAGACATGATCAGAAGACATGATCAGAAGACATGATCAGAAGATATGATCAGAAGATATGATCAGAAGATATGCTCAGAAGACATGATTTGAAGGTTTCTTTTTTGGTTCGAGTTCTTTTGATCATGAAATAAGCTGCCGGAAGACGTAGTCAGCCTGCAGACGTCCAAACAGTTCAAGGCGGTGCTGGATTCATAATGGCCGCTGATCTTTGGATGATCATCCCTCACTTGAGCAGCAAAGGATGCTAGGAGACCCGATTCTAACATACAACATCATCAACGGGAATTTAAATTTATCTTTTGAAACCCAGCAAAAGATGTACTATTGCTATGAGATGTTCTTAAGAGGCCAATCAAAATAAAATAGAACGATTTCTGTTTCATCTGAAAAGCACTTTGTGATGAGAGGAAAATCATTCTATTTTATTTCGGCTAACTTCTTGAGAACATGTTTTTCTTGTTTGTTTTGCCGACCCATTTAATCAAGTTTCTTTCAAAACGTACGTAAAAATCGTGTTTTGCTGAAACTTTTTCACTTTTGAAACCCAGCTTGAATATTCTTTAAAGCTCTTCAATTCTTTAAAGCTTATTTATTATTCTTTATATTCTTTTTTATTATTCTTTTTTTATTTATTTATTTTTTATTTATTCTTTAAAGCTTATTTATTAAAGCTTATTTATTAAAGCTTATTCAACTCTTTCAATTTTTTAAAGCTCTCTTTTCATGTTTAAGGACTATTTAGTTCTTCCCCATTGCTAGATTCGTTTAGTTATTTCCAAGCGAAGTTTTCTCAGATGAATCATATTATAATTATATAAAATTCGTTTAATATTATTTAGTCTCTGTCTCTGTCTCTCTCTCTCTGTCTGTCTGTCTGTCTCTCTCTCTCTCTCTATCTATATATATATACATAAATATATATATATATATATATATATATATATATATATATATATATATATATGTATGTATAATTATATGCTGACATTTTGCACACTTATTTCTGACACTTTACATATTTGCATATATTTCCCTCCATTCCAATCCTACCACTATCTATATTCCCCAATTATATGACCCTCCCGTCTTTTATCATTTTTAGCACACTTTTCATCCGCTCTTGAAAAAGCCCACATCACATCGGTTGAAACATTAAGCTTATGGGTCTTCCACTGTTCCATTTTTAATTTCATCCCGTCGGATTGTTTTATCCTTTTATCTACCCATATATATATATATATATATATATATATATATATATATATATATATATATATATATATATATATATATTTATATATATATATATATATATATATATATATATATGTATGTATGTGTGTGTGTGTGGTTTGCATATTTATTTTCTCTTTAGCATAGGCGTTGGACATAAGAAATTTGTTTATATATATATATATATATATATATATATATATATATATATATATAAAGTCAAGAAATGATGATGATAAGATTTTGATCTTTGAAAAGCCTGGCTTAAGGAAAATTTAACTTGAATAAATTGCCTTTTTGCGGAATATACCTTGCTTTGAACTTTTGAATTGAATTTTGATTTGGCTTTTGCTTTCTCTAATTCCTTTCCATTCTTCTTCATATATATATATATATATATATATATATATATATATATATATATATATATATATATATATATATGAATTGAAAACTCCTGTATCTTCTTAGTAACGTATAGGAATGACTATTTATCTTTTTAAAACGTGAGAGTTATGTAAGCAAAAGGGAGTTAACTCTGCCATGTTATAATAACTCTACTACACACACTGGGACGTTTATTTCAAATATTGTAACAGTCCATTGTAGTCTCTTACAAAGGAGATTTGTTTAAAGTTAATGCGTTTCTCTTTTGAAAACAAGATAATATGAACAGATATTTAATCTATGAAAATGTTATTTCAATCGCAAGCGTGAGAGACCAACGAAAATGCTATTCCAAACGTTCGAATCAGCTCTTAAGACTGGCTTTCATCCCAGATCTAAAATTTAAGACGTATATCCAGTCTGTTGTTAAGGTCGCTGGGAAAATGTTTGGATCATTCTATCGCTCCAGAAAGTACCTAACTCCAGATGCAATACTCTAGTTATGTAAATGTCAGATACGTCCAAAGACAAAATTTTTTTTATGTACTAATGAATAACATTGAGTATTCGAAGAAGAGACAGCAGCAGTCGAGACCGACAGCTTAAAAACTCAATTCTGAATTGTTGACCGGTATCAAGACGACGATCAGACAATATAAAAAAAAAGATTAAAAAATTAGTAGCATATACGACCGAACCGGAAGGAATTAAGACAAATAAGGCGGGATGATTGACTTGTGTATTTTAAACTTTAATTCAAACCATTAAATTAAAAGTTGGTTCTTTGATATGACAGGATCGCGTGAGAAAATGTGTCCTTTGATTTAGGGGCACAAATGAAGCATACTAGTTTTAAATACAGAAGCCAAGTATTTGGGTCTTATTCATCGAATAGGTCACACATGAGTAGGTAAAGAGACGTTGCTCTCTGCTCTATCATCATTACCATGGAAGGTACTCGACTGAGCTCCAGTCTTTAATTCCTGCTTGTAAGACATTCGAAGCAGGAACACGTTTTTTTTTCTACCACATCGAAGAAAAACTGTCTTCCCCCGCTACATGTACCAAACATCAGGCGGAATTCCCATGGACAAAGCTTCTATTATAATAAGTGGTGACCCGAATGTTAACAAAAAACATAAACATGGCAGACCAACGAAAATGCTATTTTAAATACAAACATGACAGACCAACGAAAGATGTTATTATATACATAAGTGTAACAGGCCACCGACACTTCTATTTCATACATAAACGTGACAGACCAACGACAATACTATTTCACACATAGATATGACAGACTAACGAAACTTCTATTTCATACATAAGCGTGACAGACCAACGAAAATACTATTTCACACATAGATATGACAGACTAACGAAACTTCTATTTCATACATAAGCGTGACAGACCAACGAAAATACTATTTCACACATAGATATGACAGACTAACGAAACTTCTATTTCATACATAAGCGTGACAGACCAACGAAAATACTATTTCACACATAGATATGACAGACTAACGAAACTTCTATTTCATACATAAGCGTGACAGACAAACGAAAATGCTATTTCAAACATAGGTGTAACAGACCAACGAACATGCTATCTGAAATGTCAGATCAACGAAAATGCTATTTCATACATAACTGTAAATAAAAAAATAATAAAGTTATCTTGTCGAATTTTCAATGTCCGACCCAAGTAGCATTTAAGCTGACAGATTAAACTTTGCTTCTGACTAGCCAATTTTCATTTGTTATTGTTGTATCATGTTATCGACAATATGATAACGTTCTTAGCTACCATTTATTAAACAAACACTTAGTCTGGACTATGTGACTGCTAATATGAAACATTTTAAAATAAATTATCTGAAAGTATAAATCAGCGAGGGGATGACTCATATTTTAGAATGAAGAACATCATCATCATCATCATCATCATCATCATCATCATCATCATCATCGTCGTCATCGTCATCATCATCATCATCATCATCATCATCATCATCATCATCATCATCATCATCATCATCATCATCCCAATATTGGATTCATCGTTGGGCATCAAATCTTGGTCAGTATAAGTTGGTTCATCACTGCAGTCACTGATGATGTGTGCCATTGTCTGGGATTGCCCCAAAGGTAGTTGCTTGTTGTTGCTGATCCCCACCTGGGGAGGTTACTGTCTGTTCTTCCAACCTTCTCAAGTGGTAAGTAGCAAAACTTCATGTGCTACCACTGTTAATCCTGACGGTTTCTTGAAACGAAATGAAGACCGATTGTTACAATACATCTACATTATTGGTGGCAAAAGGAAGGACGAATTTAAGATTGAAGAATATTATAGGAGTTGTCTACTTCATGTGCAAACAAATAGAAATTAAAAACTAAAATGATTTCACAGCATCCCAGGCAACGTCGGGTCGGTAGATATAGTTTTATTATATGAACGTTCCACGAGTCGATTCGATGGCAAGATAGCCATCTGCGGGGACTAGGAACATTTTTCTAGTCAATATAATTGTCCAGAGACTTTCACAGAATTAAATCATGGCCAATGAAGGTTGCTGATTGGCATTGCTGGTGAGTTGACTGCTGTTCTCCGCCAACACCTCGATCTAAAGTCTCTGCCGTCTGTCCTGTTGCTGCAACGTCTTCGATAGTTTGAAAATGTGGCTCATCGCCCGGAGGAAGGGCTAATTCACAATGTAATCCTCTCTATCGTTCTGTCTGGGTGGCGCAAGCATGTCCGTGGACAACTGAGGACCTGGCCAACAACCATCAAGAAGGACTTGGCTGAACTCTCAGGTTCACCGGCGAAGGCCGATCAGCCTTGGACGGTTGAATCGTCATTGGCTAGTCATCTAGTATGACCTTGCTCAGGACTGCTGTGTATACCCACCTTGGTTGGAGATGTAGTGCAGGTCAGGGAAGAAGCCGGAACAACCTGACCAGCATGACTGCCGTTGCTGCGGCTGCTTCTGCCAGTGCAGCAGCAGCAGCAGCAGCAGCAGCAGCAGCAGCAGCAGCGACGACGACGACGACGACAACAACAGAATTTAATAAAATCAGTCTTTGTGTAACTTTCCCAAGAATGATCAACTATGGTATCATAGCAGAAGATCAGTTTATAAGGATTACATTGCCTGGTGGATAGGGTGGATCATGATCGAAGCCTAGTCCAAGCAAACCCTAGTTTCACCTTTGTAAGACATTCACAGCAAGAACTTGCTTTGTTATCACAACGAAAATTAACTTTCTTTCCCATCCCCCCCCCCCCGTGTGTCTAGCACCTGGCGAAATTTCCACAGAACAAAGCTTCTTCGCAAGGACTTCCTGTCTGTGAAGCACATTGGCGCGGAACTGATTCCCTGCAGACTACTACCTAGTTGTCTTCAAAGGCAATGTCAATGGATTCCTTTCATACACCGTCCCCACAAGTAAATCAAACTTAGTTCATTCCTAATTCATAATCCTCAATCCTCTTCACCTTTCAACTAGCTATCATCTCATCTAATTAACGCTTATCCTCGAATGACCTTCGCTCTTGATACGTGGTGACCCTTTAGTAAAAAGAAACAGAAGAACAAGAAAAAAAAGAAGAAACGTTGACAATTGAAATCCGATCTTTTAACAACAGAAGTAGATCCGTACAGAAAGTTGAATAAATTGATTTCAGATCAATGCAACTCCGTAGTAGAGACTCAGAGTTTGTTGGACGGGTGATTTTCATGAGGGCAAAGAATACCCATTAAATCGGCCTCTTTCTAACATTTGCTATACAATTGTTTATGCGTTTAGGATTTGAAAAGAAAACGTTCCTTTCTTCTTTATTTCTTGGAGCTTTTCAGAAGAAGACAAAAATCCTTAAGCACTGAATTCTTCACTTAGGATGTTTGGAGGAACGTTTTGGATACGAATGAAAGAAGATCTTAAATCGGGCACTGTATCAGGAGAATAACACATAAAATATCTGGTGATATAAATTGGGCGTTCAGCTGGTCTATCGGTTCACACAAAAGGAGACAACACTCCTTTTGCCTAAGATCAAAGTGTAGAATCTGTTTTTATACTATGCTTTATCTGTTCTGTCTTCGGTCAGTGACGGAGAGACCCTTCTAGAACGAGGCAATTTTCATTTTAGTCCCAATCCAGAGAGCCCCATTTTGGGAGCTGGAGTTTTCCCACATTAAAGACCGTCCTTGTGTCTGACTCTGCCCTCGTGAGGAGGCAGGAAAATAGAGGCAATAATAATTTAAAAAAAAGTTCGGACTACTATTCCTATCTTGGTTGTTATTTTCACAACGTTTTGGTCGATGCAACCTCCGACCTTTAAAGAATACATACACATATATATATATATATATATATATATATATATATATATATATAACAAATTTTTTTTTTCAATAAATAAATATTTTTAATATCCATATACATGTTTCGTGTTCCTTACAATCGTCAGTATGGGTGACCTAACAGTACCGCCTTTCAGACTAGTCAAACCTCGGATCCAAGTATTAGGAAGTCTGATTTATTACCATTAGGCTGTTGTGACGATCACGCTTTGAAAGCGAGAGAAATATGCCTTGTATTTTAAATGTAAACACAAGTAATGAGATTCAGACAGTGTTCCAATCTTTTAAATGGAGAAAACCTTGCAACGTGGCTAAATTTGAATCTTGAATTTAATCTCCATCAAATGCTAAACTGATCAGAGCTTAATTATTTTTGTAATCAATAAATATTTTTAATATCCGTAGATATATCTGTTTCGTGTTCCTTACACTCGTCAGTAATGATGACATAATTGAACCGCAAGTTGGATGATTTGAACCCCGGGGCCAAGTATTATGGATCCTGGCTTCTTACCGTTAGGCCGTTGTGACGAGAATCAAATCTATGGACTGAATTTTGATCAAAATTAGAATAAGAATTCTATATATAAGCTTTAGTAGTCTTATACGTTAAACTTAATCTTCTTAAGGGGACATAAGGAGACATAGAATGGTGCAAAACTGTTCTGGGAATTCATTTTATCTTTTCATGGGACGGGTATTCTTCTTGTTCGGTATAAATAATAAAGATTTTCTTCCTATTGAGTTAAATATATTGCTCACATATTAAATCAAATTAACAGGGTTGTACATGAGATTTTAACGTTTTGTCAACATCAAACACTAAAAACGTAATCATTATTTCTAAATCGGACTTTGAAAAATAAAGTGCGGAAACAATACTTAATGTTTTAGCGTACATTTTTTCTGCACCTTCTCCCAAAATGTGGGGTGTGGGGGATGTAATTTTTTTGCTATTTGTTTCTTCTACAATAAATTAAAGTGTGGAAACAAAATTTAATGTTGGTGCTAATTCCGAATAGGCACCCATAGACTGGCAGTCGTGACGTAAGCACCTTGCGTTTTTGCATGCAACTATTTTACCTTCCGTAGAAGGTCGTAGAAGTTTTTAAAAGAATAAAGGCCTTTTTCAGAAACATCACCCTAAAATAAAAAAAACAACAAAAAAACGAAACTTTTTTTATTGCTTTCTGAATGCTTTCATTTTGGCTATGCACCTCCCCCTCTGGCCACGTCTTTGACCCCACACCCCCACCTTCAAGCACCTCCAGAAAAGATGCCCAAATGAACCCAGAGCGCACTTGTTTGCCTATGAAACAGAAACTAGCGAACGATCGAAGCTCGTTAAGGCCTTCACCTTAATTGTATAGCCTCTATGGGTCATACCTTATGACCCTTAATTTCTTTCATTAACCTAAAAGGAAAAAAGAAAAAAACATTACCCTCTTCTGTGCAAAAAAACCCACACTTTGTGTTAAATAACTTGAAAAAAGAAAAAAGAAAAAAACTTCCTTTTTATATAAAACACCAAAAAAAAAAACATTATAAAGCAATGCACTTGAAGTCATGTAAAAATAAATACTTGTTTTGTTAAATAAATTCTTGCAAACGGCGAAAAATCCCCCCTCGATTTTTTGGGTTAGCAATCCCTCCGTCAATATATGAGCTTAGTTAACTCACACCTCCCTCCATCTCATACAAAATCTGCTTTTTCTCAAAAAAATTGAAAAAAAAATTGGTTACACGTCCCTATTTACTGCTAACTGTCCCGGAAGTGGGTGCTCATTTTACGTTAAATTTATATAGGAAAATGATCCCAACTCTAAAGTCTAAAATATTTATAGTTAAAAAAACAACTTTTTGTGGATATTATATGTAATCGTCTAAAAAAAGTAGAATCCCAATTTAGGTTGACCCCCCCCCCCAACCTTTTCTTTATTCTCAGTAGCTCCTTACGTCTACAGTGGCGGCCTGTCTTGTCTGGGGTGAACTATGTTAAAAAAAAAAAAGAATCGCATTTTAATTTTTGCTAAAATATGATGGGTGTGATAGTAAAAATTTACCCCCTTGTTTTAGTATCCATGACGGACGAGGTGGTTGCTAATGTTGTATAGCCTATGGGTATTTGTATGTATTTCAATCATATCCGCCTTCCATTCTTTTCTGCGTGTTTCGTATATTTAATTTGTGCTTCAGGTTTCCATTCGCGCTTCATGAAATTAAATTCCAGTAAAAAATTGGGCCGTTAAAAGATCTGTTCTCACGTCTCAGTCCACCGCCGAAGGACTAAGCGATAATTAAATATTTGCTCATAACAAGTCCAATAATAATGCATCGCATGGCGTCACATTTTGTTTGCTTTCAACGTTTCGTCGTTTTTCTCAGTGGTTTCGATGAAATTCATAACATTTGGCAGAATTAAATCATTTACAGTATTTTGTACCTTGCTGAAATATATTCATTCTTTTTTTGTATGAATTTCTTCAAATTAGCTTTATGTATTACATAAAAGCATGTAAATTAAAAGTCTTATTATAATACACGCACATGGGGAAAAAGGGAGAAAGTAGCTACCCTAGTTGAAGCCAGTGTCCCTAATGATGCAGGATTAAACAGAGCTGAAAGGGGAAAGATTACGAAATACCAAGGTCTTATGAAAAGAAACTGCAATCTTAGAGAAATCTCCATCATTCCAGTACTTATAGGAGCAACAGGACTAATGAAAAAGAATTTCAAAAGCTATTTGGCGAGTATACCCGGTGAACCGAGTGAAAGAGAAATACAAACAATTGCACTTAAAGGGACGGTTAGCATCTTAAAAAGATCTCTAGGCTGGAGTGTCTGAAATAGCCGGTAAATGTCTGGCATCCGGTAGGATGTGCCATTCCCAGCAAAACAGAAAGATAAGAAATAAAAAAAAAAGTTAAATATATACATGTGTAGAGTTTGAATTACCTACTAGACACCATCCTCGAGTGTCTTCGGTCTCTTTCTGTACAAGGGTTTGTAAGGACAACCTGACATGAGGATACTTCCCACTACAAGTAAACCATGACCAAATATTCAAAATAACATAGTATTCAAAGCCCAAATAAGATCCCTTCGACATACACTGGCTCATACGATGAATGCTGCACTTTCTCCAAGTAATGTTATCTCAAGTAACAGCACGTAGCTGGATACTCCACCAGACTAAATGAATTCTAGTCGTGGAATCCGGTAAGACCAAGAGAACACAAGAAAGATGTACTATAACATAGTTAACTGGTCAATTGGGGAGAGGAAAATTAATGTTCTTAACTTCTTTACTAACTCAACGTTTGACAGATAAAGGAAACCTTTAATGGAATATTCGAATATCTATGAATCTCATATAGAGATCAAGTGTTAGTCCCAGAAAGAGGTCCCTTGATTTCTGAGAACTGAAGTAAAATGTATATATATATATATATATATATATATTTATATTTCCAAAATCAGACAACGACGCAACCCTCAATCAATGAAAAAAACAAACCGGAAGTCCTAGACTCGAGCTTCGCCAGACTTAATCTGTGTAAGTTAATAGACATTCTTGTATGTGATGAGTTAGCTCAGTGGCAGAGTACTCGCCTAACATGCAAGTGATCCGGGTTTCGAATCCTGAGTTCGGATGGGCCCAAAGGAGGGCGAAGCTCGAGTCTAGGACTTCCGGTTTATTTCTTACATGGGTTGAAGGCTGCAGCATTGTCTGATTGTGGAAATAATTATATATAAGATTCCACATTTGAAATATGTATAAAAAAATTTTGTTGACGTATAAGAATACAAAATGTCCTTTACATGAAATCTTTTTTCCGAAAGAACAAAATGTCTTTTAAATAAAATCTTTTTTTCTGAAAGAACAAGATTTTCGGCACTTCGTTCGGCCTTCCTCGGTGTATTGAGGCGTATGCATGTGTACGGTGGGTACTGGTAATATGGGGAAAAAGTATAGCGAATGAGGTGAACTAATGTTTACATGTGACTCGTGTATGTCCATCCCAGCATTTTTGCACTTAAAGAGGTCAGCAACTTGGGTGGTGTTGTTGTGGGCTTTTTCCATAGAATAAATGCTGACATAAAACACCAACATAGACAAACCCCCTTTCCCAACATCTCTCTCTAGATCTCCACTCGAAAATTAACAACCCCACAACCGCAGCGACAACTTGGAATCAGCCACTTTAGCACATTATTATTTCTCTTCCTCGTTATATAAGATACCCGATTTCCGGATAAACCGGCTACAAAAACATAACGGTCTCTGTTTGATCTAGTTCTCAAAATTGAACCATAGGTCCGGATCGATATTTTGGAAGGACTTATTGTCAGAAAACACCGTTTTTTAAAGGAATACGCATTTGAGCCAGTCCATATATAAATATATTCGTTTTTTAAATATTTTATTTGATGTCAATGTATACTGTGTATCGCAAAAGTAAAGCTAAATTAAAAAAAAGAAATAAAAGAAAAAGATAGATAGATAGAGATATATGGATATAGATGAATACAGAGAAATGGAAAGATGTGGAGAGAGAGAGATGAAGAGAGAGAGAGAGAGAGAGAGAAAATATAGTAACAAAGAGAATCTACATAGCAATATATAGATAGAAGAAAGAGAGACATATTTAGGGAGAGAGGGAAATGTATATAAAATAGAAAATAAAATAAAATAGAAAGATGGAGAACGATAGAGATAAAGCTAAAGAAGACGAGAGAGAGAGAGAGAGAGAGAGAGAGGGGAGGGAGAGAGAAAAGGGGAAAAGTGAGGGAGAGAGGTGGAGAGAACACGAGAGAAAAAGCCATATATATATATATACATATATATATATATATATATATATATATATATATATATATAGAGAGAGAGAGAGAGAGAGAGAGAGAGAGAGAGAGAGAGAAAGAGTGAGAGAGAGAGAGAGAAGGAGGGAGAGAGAGAGAGAGACACAGAGAGAGAGAGAGGGGGGGGGAAGACTGACAGAAAAAAGGAAATTAAAAGAAAAGAAAATAGGAAAGGAGAGAAGTAAATGAATAGAACACCTCATGGAAAATAGAGGGCAGAGATGAAACGAGAGAAACAAAAACGAGAGAGAGAGAGAGAGAGAGAGAGAGAGAGAGAGAGAGAGAGAGAGAGGGGGAGAGTATGAACAGAAAATTAAATCATATTTTTAATAAAAATAAATCACAAATAAACGTAAGAGCACTCTAAGAAGGAAAGCCACCTTGCTTAAAATCGCAAATGGTGTCGCACACCCTGAAGAAGACAATCGTCTCATTAAACCCGAAGCAAACGAAGATGTAATTCACATGCAATCTGGTGCATACTTACTAAGATGAGAAGAAGATGAAGATGAAAGCTTACCGCTGGATTGTCTTCATACGGACTTACCTACAACGAAAGATCGAGAAAACATTAGCCATACATTTAATAAGTTGCGTGTAATCATTTAACACATTTTCAAATCACATAAAAAAGGAGTTTTCATTAAATCATTCAAACCGTTATCCGCATCATCTATCACAAATGGAGATTTCGTATCTGTCTGTCTGAAGTCGAAACTATACTAGTGCTTCTATATCTGAAGTTGTAACTATACTAGTACTTCTACATCTGAAGCCGTAACTATACTAGTACTTCTACATCTGAAGCCGTAACTATACTAGTACTTCTATATCTGAAGTCGAAACTATACTAGTACTTCTATATCTGAAGTCGTAACTATACTAGTACTTCTATATCTGAAGTCGAAACTATACTAGTACTTCTACATCTGAAGCCGTAACTATACTAGTACTTCTACATCTGAAGCCGTAACTATACTAGTACTTCTATATCTGAAGTCGAAACTATACTAGTACTTCTACATCTGAAGCCGTAACTATACTAGTACTTCTACATCTGAAGCCGTAACTATACTAGTACTTCTATATCTGAAGTCGAAACTATACTAGTAC
Source organism: Sepiola atlantica (assembly GCA_963556195.1). NCBI lineage: Eukaryota > Metazoa > Mollusca > Cephalopoda > Sepiida > Sepiolidae > Sepiola > Sepiola atlantica. The sequence goes on from OY744519.1 coordinate 187,114,009, forward strand.
TTCTATATCTGAAGTCGTAACTATACTAGTACTTCTATATCTGAAGTCGTAACTATACTAGTACTTCTATATCTGAAGTCGAAACTATGCTAATACTTCTATATCTGAAGCCGAAACTATGCTAGTACTTCTATATCTGAAGTCGTAACTATACTAGTACTTCTATATCTGAAGTCGTAACTATACTAGTACTTCTATATCTGAAGTCGAAACTATGCTAATACTTCTATATCTGAAGCCGAAACTATGCTAGTACTTCTATATCTGAAGCCGAAACTATACTATCACTATCTTTTAATGTTCAATCCTGTTTACTATACTATTTCAGACGAATTTACTAATTTGCAATGCTTAATTTAGCGTGGGGGGGTAGTATAGTATTTATTTGTTGTCATGATACCATCCTCCCAGGCATTATCTCCTCTTTTTTAGGGGGTCAATGTAGTATCTGTTCTGTGGCAATGCTACCATCCTCCCAGAAATTACCTACTCTATTTTTTTTTTTTTGGGGGGGGGGGGAGGTTATAGTGTAGTATCTGTTCCGTTGTCATGTTACCATCCTCCCAGACATGACCTCCTCATTTTTGGGGCGTGTGGTATCTTTTCTGTTGTCATGATACCATCCTCCCAGGCATTATTTCCTCTTTTTTGGAAAGGGAGAAGGTAGTGTAGTATATGTTTGTTCGTCATGATACCATCCTCCCATGCACCACTGTCTCCTTTGCAGTATATGTTCCTTCGTCATATATATTAGTAAAAATATGCAACCAAAGTATTTTGCTAATATATGTGTGAGTGCTAATGGTTATAATAACCGCATCGTTTCGACCGGTATACTCTCCGACCTTCTTCAGGTGCTTTTGGCGTTATTTACAGCATGCTAACAATGGCATTTATGTCTACTGGCTAATATATCACATCAATTATTCCTCTACCTATATAAGAGTCAGACACGCCCAAAGATGGAATACTGCTGCCACATCTGGGGAGGTGCCGCAAAGAGCACTTTTTCCTGCCTTGACAGAGTACAAAATCGACTTGGCAATCTAGTGGGGGATGATCTCTCCCACTTCCTACAACTCCTTTTCTCACAAAAAAGACGTCACTAGTCTCTCTCTACTCTATCGTTATTTCCATGGAAGGTGCTTGGTTAAACTCCGGTCTTTGGTTCCTCCATTCACAACAAAAACTTTGAAATAACACCAGGTTAGACTAGACTGTCAACCTTAGTATTGCAACTAAACTAGGAGAAGGAACACTTGGAAATAACACCAGGTTAGACTAGATTGTCAAACCTTGGTATATCAACTAGACTAGGAGAATAAAAGCTTCCAAATAACAGCAGGTTAAACTAGACTGTTTTTATCGTGATCTACCCTATTATGACACTACATGGACTCTTCCTGACACTATCAATAGACAAGAGTCGCTATGACTAATCAAGACGCAGTCTCTGACAACCCATTACTTCTATACTTTCTGTAAATATACTCTTGTGAACTACCTCCTTGTTATCTTATTTCTATTTCGGCCCTTTAAGGCCGCAACAACTTTCAAGCTATACTATGATAACTATTCTAGGAACAAAAAGAAAAACTCTAAAATAACATTTTCAAGCCCTTGTATAGCAACTAGTCTAGAAAAAAACTTTAAATTGTTAAAAATCAAAATCAAAATCATCATGACCTCCGTTCAGCCACGAGAGACAATGGATACCTCTTGTAAGGGTGGCTGCACATGTAAGTGTGAAGCAAGGGTTGAGCAATCCTCCACCACAATTTTCCTCAATTGGCACCACTTGATTCCAGTGACAAGGAGAAGTCCAGGACGACTGGAAACAATGCCGGGATAACCAGAGAGCACATACAGCACCTGGTATTCCGCGGTTCTTACCCCGCCTAATAAACCGGTATCGTCCGGGCCTTCTGGTCTGGATTTACGCCGGTCTATTGGTTGTCGGTCCTGTGCAGTTCTAGGAGGTGCACCCTCCCAGGCTTTGCCTCCCCTCTTTGGGGAGGAGTAAGTTTATTGCTTACTGCCTGAGGCGCCCCTACCGGGAAAAGCCGACGGGGCTGCCCAAATACTCGAGCGCTGGTTCTTTCCTACTTTCCCGACCTTGTGTCACATCTTACCTTGTGGGAGGATGATAAATAAAACCATTTAATACTGATAAGGCTCAACATCGCTCAACTTCGGTGATCTAATGAGAACCGGTGTGTCAATGTGATTATGCCGTATTAAAATAAAAATAGAATTCAATAAATGCATAATTCAACGTTTGACAAAATATTAGTTACATTTAAAAGTTCATAGAAATCTTTTTCAACCAACAAATTTAAAAAGCTTATATTCAGGATGTTTTATCGGATCTACTAGATTGGCAGGCCGAGAGCAGGCTCAAGGCGTTTCTTCGAATAGTGGCGATGGGGGGCGCTCATAAAGCTAAGTCAATTCTCGATGGTCACCAGTGTAGCACATCATTAATAGATCAATGCTGTTGAGTCAGTCCCACGTGGTGGGACCGATCGCTCCACTCGTCTTCACGGCAATCAGTTGGAATACAGATCTGTCAAGCAGACTGGCGTATTTTGATTGCTTGTGACGTCAGACTAGACTAAATTGTCAAATCTTGCTGTGGCATCTAAACGAAGAGAAGGAAACCCCGAAATGGCAACAATCCTCTGTTTATGCCAGTATTGTTCTGCTCGTTATCAGAAAAGGATTATGCAACCCTTGCTTCATTATAAACTCTTCATCTCGTAGGCACCTTTCTAGATAGGAGGAGGCCAACAAAATATATTTTAATAGGTAACATATATGTACGTAGGTGTGAAGGTAAGTAGTGCTGTAGGCAGCTAGTTAGATTGGTATTAATATAAACGCTTCTATTACAATTTCTAGTTAAACCTGGAGAGTTACCAAGCCGCTACAAACGACACCCAAAGAAGGCTGAAGAATGCAACAACCGAACTATTGTGATGAGGTTAACAGTCTAACGTCCGTAAACAATATAAATAACGACATCACATCATGTTCGTACGTACGTTATCACCTTTCACGCATATTTTTTACATATGATATCGTCCGATTAGTAAAAAAAAAAAAAATGGTCATTGGTAATTTTTCTGATATCGCTAAGGTAAAAGAAAATTCCACGGGTTCTGCTGTATGTATCGCTTTTATAGATGCCATTTATTTGTTTAATTTTATTTGCGATACTTTGAACGAATTCAACTATTTATACGGAAAATCATCTTACCTAAATGATTAGTGGGAATATATATGCTTTTCAGTATAGATAGTTGAATTTGTTCAAAGTATCTAGTAAAGAAAAAGAGTAGAGAGTGGACCTTGGGTTAGGGTTAAAGGTTAGGGTTATCATCCCGAAATAAAGTAGAAAGTGGACCTTGGGTTTAGGGTTAGGGTTAGGGTTATCATCCCGAAATAAAGTAGAAAGTGGACCTTCGGTTTAGGGTTAGGGTTAGGATTATCATCCCGAAATAAAGTAGAGAGTGGACCTTGGGTTAGGGTTAGAGGCTAGGGTTATCATCCCGAAATAAAGTAGAAAGTGGACCTTGGGTTTAGGGTTAGGGTTAGGGTTATCATCCCGAAATAAAGTAGAAAGTGGACCTTGGGTTTAGGGTTAAGGTTAGGGTTAGGGTTATCATCCCGAAATAAAGTAGAAAGTGGACCTTGGGTTTAGGGTTAGGGTTAGGGTTATCATCCCGAAATAAAGTAGAAAGTAGACCTTGGGTTTAGGGTTAGGGTTAGGATTATCATCCCGAAATAAAGTAGAAAGTGGACCTTAGGTTTAGGGTTAGGGTTAGGATTATCATCCCGAAATAAAGTAGAAAGTAGACCTTGGGTTTAGGGTTAGAGGTTAGGGTTATCATCCCGAAATAAAGTAGAAAGTGGACCTTGGGTTTAGGGTTAGGGTTAGGATTATCATCCCGAAATAAAGTAGAAAGTAGACCTTGGGTTTAGGGTTAGAGGTTAGGGTTAGGGTTATCATCCCGAAATAAAGTAGAAAGTGGACCTTGGGTTTAGGGTTAAGGTTAGGGTTAGGGTTATCATCCCGAAATAAAGTAGAAAGTGGACCTTGGGTTAGGGTTAAAGGTTAGGGTTATCATCCCGAAATAAAGTAGAAAGTGGACCTCGGGTTTAGGGTTAGGGTTAGGGTTATCATCCCGAAATAAAGTAGAAAGTGGACCTTCGGTTTAGGGTTAGGGTTAGGATTATCATCCCGAAATAAAGTAGAGAGTGGACCTTGGGTTAGGGTTAGAGGCTAGGGTTATCATCCCGAAATAAAGTAGAAAGTGGACCTTGGGTTTAGGGTTAGGGTTATCATCCCGAAATAAAGTAGAAAGTGGACCTTGGGTTTAGGGTTAAGGTTAGGGTTATCATCCCGAAATAAAGTAGAAAGTGGACCTTGGGTTTAGGGTTAGGGTTAGGGTTATCATCCCGAAATAAAGTAGAAAGTGGACCTTGGGTTAGGGTTAAAGGTTAGGGTTATCATCCCGAAATAAAGTAGAAAGTGGACCTCGGGTTTAGGGTTAGGGTTAGGATTATCATCCCGAAATAAAGTAGAAAGTAGACCTTGGGTTTAGGGTTAGAGGTTAGGGTTATCATCCCGAAATAAAGTAGAAAGTGGACCTTGGGTTTAGGGTTAGGGTTAGGATTATCATCCCGAAATAAAGTAGAAAGTAGACCTTGGGTTTAGGGTTAGAGGTTAGGGTTATCATCCCGAAATAAAGTAGAAAGTGGACCTTGGGTTTACTTTCAGCAGCCTCGTAACTCTCGCTTCCCTTTATTTTGTCCTTTAGTCCTCACATTCCATGAGCGATTTTTCTGACAAATGGGGGAATAATTGCTGTTTTCTGGGTAGGAATCTATCCATTTAACACTTATCGTTGGTTAGTTTTTGACCTTGAAGTAGTATTTTTCGTTTTTAGCTCCTTACATCAAGTGGCTTCATGCCTTGTCTGGAACGATTTTCATTAAAAAACAAAAAAAAAACAAAAAAACTAGGGGTTTTAGAAAATTGTACAATTTGAAATAAGATGGATACATTTCTTCAGTTTTTGTAATTATATTATCCAGGTTAATGTATATAGAATTTATTAATTCAGAAGTATTAGTGCAAGAATAATAACTATTGCAATGTGTCCTTCACTGTAAAATGTGTATGTAAATATCTAATACACGGTGATGGGGTTGCGTTTTTTTTTATTACCCTGTCTAAACGATAGGAGTGTGTATGCATATGTAAGCTTGGATCGTTTTTTTACTGTTTCAATGTGTTTGAGTATACGTTCTGTCTGTGTGTGTGTATGCATGACCACTAAGAAATGTGTGTGCGAATAGGCGGATGTATCAGGTCTCTTTTTTCAATTTTCTTAGTTTTTTTTTGTTTTTGCTAGGGGATGGGATATCCTACCGGATGCCGGACATTCACCCGCTATTTCAGAGACTCCAACCGAGAGATTTTGGAAAAAGATTCTAACCGTCCCATTTAAGTGCAATTGTTTGTATCTCTCTTTCACTTGGTTCACCGGGTATATTCGCTAGGTAGTTTTTGAAATTCTTGTCTATGAGTCCGGTTGCTCCTATAATTACTGGAATGATGGAGATCTTCATAAGATTCCAGTTTCTTTTCATGTCGTACATAAGACCTTGGTATTTCGGTATATTTTACCTCTCAGCCCTGTTTAAGCCAGCATCATTAGGAACACTGACTTCAACTAGGGTTGCTACTTTCTCCCTTCTGTCCCATATCACTATATCAGGTTTAACAACTCCGTAGTATGTGCGTGCATATGTTTTAATTACGTATAGGTGTTAGTGACACGTAAAATTCTCCAATGTGTAAATATGTGTGTGTAGAGAGGGGTTTGGGGTTGGGGGGGGGGTAGCAAATTAAATTATGATAATATTTGACGCATATAAAACTCTATCCCTACCCATATCTCAATAGCCACAACCTTGGAAAGAACGTCGGTTAGATTTTTATGCTATTTTAAAAAAAAAATTTAGTCTGAATCATTTTGTCTAAAGTTTCTATGGAATAATTTTAGCTATGGTCGAAGAAGCCAGCCCTGAACGATGTACGTTTAGTAAAGAAACAGAAATTAATTAGCTCTACTTTGTATTGGGCACTTTTGAAAAAAAAATTGGTTTAAGTTCATTCCATCAACATATTTGAACTTGATCCTTGCTGGATAGTCGCCGTGTTTGCTATTTAGATGTTAATTTACTTCCCGTTTCTATACAATGCGTCGTGGAGCATTGGTACACGCCTCGTGCCAAAAGATGACTTTCGTATCGGGGTTTCCTCCCATACTGACGATTGCAGGTTTGGCATGAAACACATGTATATGGGTTTATTTTGAAAATAATTATATATATATATATATATATATATATATATATATATATATATATATATATATATATATATATATATATATATTTATGGCAATTAAGCTACACATATATATAATTATTTAATGATAAAAAATTAATTATTATCTGCATACATATACGTTTCATCATTGCGGAATCATCAGTGTAAAGAAAACTGTTCAAACCAGTCGCACGATTCGAACCCCGGAACAAGAGTCACCTTTAACTCTAATTCCGAATGCTCTAACAAACGAGGCTAACTTCAACCGTAACACAACGTGATGAGAAATAAATCCGATTCATGCCAAGCAGGCGGACAACCATAGTCAGCCGTCATAACAGTGTTCAACAGAAAGGAACTTGCATTTATAGCTTAGATTAGACGGCATGTATTATTTCTCATTAAAGGGCCCGGCTGAAAGGGGGCTACAAATAATTGTTTAATAATAAATATTTAATTTTGATCCACACACACCCACGCACATATATATTCATGTATTTTTACAAAGAGTATATATATTTTTAAACGTATAGTCCTTATAATATCTGAAATGTTTCCAATTTTAAGCTCAATGAAGTTGTATTACAAGATTCAGAGCATATATATATAAATTTTGCATTCCACTGACCATGAGAAACCAATCCCAAACCATAATTTTCATTAGCCTTTACAATCTCTTTATTTTCGTATTTCGATGAGGGTTTATTCTTCTTCTCTCATATTACACTCAAAAGTAATGTTTTTAAAATTGAATGTTTATCCATTACACGTGTTTCATCGCAAACATTAGAGTCTGAAGCTATCATTTGAAGAGCTGATTCGAGTTTTCGAGTGTGGTTATCTCTTGAGGGGTGATTTTGCTTTTTGTATTTTTTTTACTATTTCATATATATACGCATACAATATTAT
>OY744519.1:187126320-187148820 GCA_963556195.1 Sepiola atlantica
TTTTATAATCAATGTCCTCCTACAAAGATTAGTCGCGCTGTCATCATTAAAAGCAGGATTTAAATTATTTCACTAAAAATGAATGCCATTGAGAGAGTTGTAACAATATTTTTTATTATTGCACAATTATTCAAAGTGTGTATATATTTTTAATTATTGGATTTTTCGCTATAAAATCTTTAATTAATCATAAACTATCTGGATTTGCCAGCTCGCTGTCGCTTCGCAAATTTCGCTACTTGAACTACTTGAAATCAAAGAGTTAAATTTTAAACATTTCATTCGTAAGTTTGCTCTAACCACACATATTAACAGTTTGGTAATTTCGCGTTTTTTTAATAAAACCACCAGCACATGAACAGAAAGAAAGAATCAATTCGCTCTGTGTGTGCGCGCGTGTTTTTTTTCTTTATGTTTCTTTATTAAAAACAATTACAAAAATGTGATGTCGGTCGCTAACGAGAGGCAGAAATCAGACACGCTTTCCCCTTCCTCTATATGACGTCGTTAACGGGAGAGAGAGAGAGAGAGAGAGAGAGAGAGAGAGAGAGAGAGATAGAGAGAGAGAAAGAGAGAAAGAGAGAGGAGGTGTCAATCAGTCATCGTTTCCCCTTTCAGAACTATCTTCCGTATATCTTTCTCTCTACATAAATTAATTTAAATTACTTCTCCTGAAAATTAAGCAGTAAATGTTTTCAGAAAGATTTAATAATTTATCTTTTTTGTATTAAATTACTTCAATTAATTCATTTTTATATCGACAAAAATATTGCATATATATGGAATAAACAGAACAATAAAATTACGAATGAATGACACCAAACATCTATTAATTATGAAGTGTTTAAAAATAGTTACGAGAATTAGGCATGAAAAGAGTCCTTTGTGCTTTTCGTCTCTACTATATATTGATTTAAATAGCAGTAACCCGTTCTGATGGTAATATAGGAGTGAAATATAAGAAAAACTTTTACATTTATTCATTTAGATCAGGGGCGGGCAACCTTTTCAGAGTGAGGGCCAGATGAGACTTTTGGAAGGAGATCGCGGGCCGGAGTGAAAAACGAAATCTCAGAATTACTATATTTTGTTTACATGAATAAATTGTACAAAAATTGCATTGAACACTCTACAAATCTGATATTTTTTCTCAAGAGACTTCTGTATGTGATTTTATAAAAGGCGCCGACGACGAGCCATTTTGGAATCATAAAAATAATGACGGGGAAGTAGCAAGTTGATCCAGCATTCGTTATGACACACCTCACATAGGTTCTATGTTTCATGCCCTTTCCTCGTCTCTCGTTTCCTCTTTGCCTCTCTCTTTCTCTTTTTCTATTTGTATCTCTTAATAGTTAAAGAAAAATGAAATATACATGCATCATCGCTCGCTGATCAATCTTAATTGAAACTTACTTTTACGTCTATGTCACAAAATGATATGAGTTTTACAGGGAGGTCCGCGGGCCGGATTGCAATAATAAAGCATAGCAGGTTGGCGGGCCGAACGCTAAGCCTTCGCGTGCCGGATGTGGCCCGCGGGCCGGAGGTTGCACGCCCCTGATTTAGATGATAAAACCGGAAGTGAAAAGTAAAAAAAAGTGCCCTTTTGGTTGTTGCTTATTCTGGGGTGCCTCAAATTTATTTGATCCAATTGTTCAAAGAGTGTATACATCTTTTTGAGACACTTTGTAAATATATTCTTTTGGACGAATACCAAGCGAAGTAAAGTGAGATATTCCAACGGTCCATTTAGTACACTTGAACTGAATTATTTGCTAAACTGAACCAACATATTTCCTCTCCAGACTAAATGGCTACATTTAATTAAACAGAAAGGTCGTATCATCGATGGGCCCCATCAAAAAGAGCCCTGCAACCCTCCCAAAATAAAAGAGAAAACGAAAAAATCCTTTCTTGTTAGTATTTTTAGTATTTTTATTTTATATTGCTGCCTACATCCGGTAGATGCTCCGAGAGAGAGAGAGAGAGAGAGAGAGAGAGAGAGAGAGAGAGAGAGAGAGAGAGAGAGAGAGAGAGAGAGAGAGAGAAAACAGAAAAATAGACAAAAAGACTAACGGATAGAGAAAGAGAGAATGAAAAAAAAGAAGGAAAAAATAGACCGGGAGATACGAACAAGGAGAGAGAGAGAGAGAGAGAGAGAGAGAGAGAGAGAGAGAGAGAGAGAGAAAGAGAGAGAGAGAAAGAGAGAGAGGGAAAGAGAGAAAGATAGAGATGAGGTAAAACGAAACATACATGTATAAAGAGAAAGAGAGGAATAGAAACTTAGAGAAACAGAGATAAAAAGAAAAAAGATAACCAATATAGTGTGAAAAAGAAAGAAAGAAAGGAAAAGAAAGAGATAGAGATTGAAGAGAGAGTAAGTAAAAGTGAGAAAGAAAGATAAAGATAAAGAGAGAGAGAGAGAGAGAGAGACGAAGCGAAACGGAGAGAGAGGGAGAGAGAGAGAGAAATAAAGAGAGTTAGATAAAAGCAAGAATCCTTCTATTTGCAACCCTTTCCCTTCAATCACTTCGTCCCGCTGCTCCGCCCGCCCCTAAGCAGTTAGGACTACTAATAGAAAGGACACACACACACACACACACACACACACACACACACACACACACACACACACACACACACACACACACACACACACACACGAGGTTATAAGTTGATCTTTTCTCCTCCCCTCCTCGCAACCTTTGCCTCGGTGTGTTTTTATTGTTTTCTCTATACTAGCTGTAGGTAATTACAGAGTCAGCCCGGAAAGTGACCCTCACCCTGCCCCCATCCTAACCCCATCTGGCGACAAGTAGGCCCCGTGAGTGGGTGGGAATATAAATGATATACACAAATTATGGGAGCTTCAAATAGTCTCTTCTTTGTTGACAGAAAATAAAAAGAGAAAAAATAGTCTTGATTGAAGTATTTGCGTGACAAACATGTCATGAAGTGCTTACGTTAGGGGCGCATAATCACCCCTCCTCCCCCCAATCTATGGACCCACCATTAGTGGACCCACCACTAGGGGCATAAGCTTTGTAAACAAACCAATGTGCAGCGGAATACGTGCTAAGATGGATTGCTGTTGCCACATCTGGGGAGGTGCCTGCCTTGACAGAGTACAAAACAGACGTCGAAATCTAATGGGCGATTTCCTCTTCTCTTCCCTAGAGCCTCTTTCTCACAGAAGAGACGTTGCTAGTTTTTCTCTACTCTATCGTTATTTTTATGCTCGGTGCTCGACTGAACTCTAATCTAGGCTCACCTCTGTATAACATTCAAAACAAAACCTCGTCTAGCTACAACCACTGTAAATAATTGCCCTTTCTTCCTATGTCTACCTTGACCAAAAAAACAACTTCTATGAGCAGAGTTTTTCTCCCCAAGAACTACCCTCCTGTGGAACACAATACCACGGGGCTGCTTCACAGCTGACTACAATACGGTCGTTTTCTAGCCCAATGTTAAGAAATTCTTGTTGAGTCGTAAATAATAAAATTATGTCCAGTTTCAACCATCCTTACCAATCGTCACGGTGTTGCTTTACCATCCACCTGACACACACAGTAACCCCCATCCTCGAGTGGCATTTCGGCCTTGATAAGCGGTGACTCGTTAGTTTGGTTTGGTTTGGTTTGGTTTGTTTTACGGCATAGCGACCAACTATGGGTTATGTAATGCCGAATAAAGTTTTCAAATACAATTCAACTTTTTCACATTGTCTTGAGAGACAATGAAAAGTGAAACGAAGAGCTTGCAATCAGATTTTTGGAGCATTCCAAATTCCTTGATGAAGTCTAAAATTTTCGTTATATTTATGTTTTCAAACAAGTCTTTTAAATTTTGGGAGTCATAATACTTGTTACGGGTTTGACTGTGTAAGCTTGTTGACATGCTATGCACATTGGAGACTCTTCTCCTTCCAATAAGTGCTTATGAGTGATATGCGTGTATCCTATACGAAGTCTGGTTATTATAACCTCTTCTCTCCTTACTTTTCTATATTCCGGGGGCCACTCATCTATAGTTGGCCAAATCTTATATAATTTGTTATTTTGACACTCATCCCAACATTCTTGCCATTTTTGTTTGGTTATCTTGTTAATAGAAGGTCGAAGATCAGTGTATGGAATCCTGGTATTTGTCGGTGTCATTTTTAATGGGCTCGTTAGTACATAAAAATATAATTGGAAAAGTAGATAAGTCACAAATATAGAAGACAAATCGGTAAACGTTACTATTGGCCACGAGCAACTCGAATAAGAAGGTGCAAAGGGGTAGTAGATAGAATAGCGGCTGCTGCTGCTTCTTTCAAATCGATTCAGAATTGAGTTTTTAAGCTGTCGGCGTCGGCTGCTGCTGCTTCGAATACTCAATATTACCTAATAAATATTTTTTAAATGCTTGTTTTTTTTTTCGTAAAATGAAGCATTTCACTGTTACGGAATTTGTGGTACACTAGAGTTTAATCAAACACTTTTCTGTTTTTCTGATTGTAAGTTATGTATGTTAGCGAGAGAGAGAGAGAGAGAGAGAGAGAGAGAGAGAGAGAGAGAGGGGGGGGTGGCGCTTGTTTGAAATAGAAAAACCATTTATAAACGAATTAATAGTTGATTTAATTTTCAAAATATCAATTAAGATTCTATTTAGTTCTTAGAATAAATACTTTTTAAATCAATGCTCGCAAAAGGTAAACTTTCTTTTAGCTTGTATCTGTGTGTCTGTGAGTGAACGAGAGAGAGGGAGAAAGAGAGAGGGAGCGATTGTATCTGTGTCTGTGAGAGAACGAGAGAGAGAGAGAGAGAGAGAGAGCGCGGTTGTATCTGTGTTTATGAGAGAACGAGAGAGAGAGAGAGAGAGAGAGAGAGAGAGAGAGAGCGATTGTATCTGTGTCTGTGAGTGAACGAGAGAGAGAGAGAGAGAGAGAGAGAGATTGTATCTGTGCCTGTGAGTGAACGAGAGAGAGAGAGAGAGAGAGAGAGAGCGATTGTATCTGTGTCTGTGAGTGAACGAGAGAGAGAGAGAGAGAGAGAGAGAGGGGGAGAGAGAGAGAGAGAGCGATTAAGTTTTAAGTAGCAACAGCAGTAGTTTTGTCTTCTTTTTTCCAACCGATTAGTTTCGTTTCATTGATTTCAAGTAGTGAAAAAGAATGAAATTGCGCAGTGATAGTGAGCAGGCGAAGTCAGCTAGTAAAATAGTAAAAGTCTCTTTATATAATAAAATAAAATAAAAATGGCAAACGAGTAAAGAAAATAAAAGATCTAATTTATGTAAACAAAAAATAAATTTTAAATTGGACAAATACATCATTAATTAAAATGTATCTCCTACATCGTTTGGATTGTGTTTCACTGCAGCATGCGTTTACTACGGACCTGACTCTCTAACATCCCAGCCGAAATTGTTACGTGTTGCGAAATTTGAGTTGGACGAAATATTAACACTTGAGAAGCGGGATTTTTCTCGAAATATTGTGATATACGGGCTTGACATGTACACATCTAGTAAATGAGGTGAAAACTGAAAGCAAGTAAAATTTATAAAAAGAGAATAGATAAATAAATAAATAAATAAGTTAAAACAAACAGAAGAAACTTATTTTAATTATTACCTTCATCTTGTTTTCAGTCCTTCTAACCACCCGGCATCTTTCCGCATTGTTTATAGCCTTCTATAAATTCTCCCCCCCCCTCTCTCTCTCTCTCTCTCTCTCTCTCTCTCTATATATATATATATATATATATATATATATATATATATATATATATATATATATATATCTTTCTCTCTCTCTCATATATATATATATATATATATATATATATATATATATATATATATATATATATCTTTCTCTCTCTCTCATATATATATATATATATATATATATATATATATATATATATATATATATATATACAGAGAGAGAGAAGAAAAAAGATTGATAAACATGCGACGATTGTCCAAATTAATTTCAAATTTCAATTGTTCAATGCAAGGTGTATTTAGTAATAAACTAGTGTTTATTATTCTTTCCTTAAGCCAAGGCTTTTCAAAGATCAAGATCTTATCATCAGAGGAGAAATACAGATAGATAAGTTGGCTTTCGAAAAAGCCAAAGTTCAAATATTTGAAAAATATTATTAAAAAATGTAGTGAAAGAAAAGTTCCGTAAAAAAGATATGTGGTTTGTCCGTTGAATAGATGTCCAATGAGTAGGAGAAATTGTAGAAAACGAAAAAAGCTTTTTCGTAGGGGCAGTATGGAGAGAATGTTCAAATATAAGTAAATCCAAACGCACTTAAATGGAATTGAAAAGAGAAAAGCTGGCCATTATTGATAACTTCCTGGACCATAGAAAAAGGCAAATGATATCGAGTCCAAAGAAAAACTTAAGTGAAACAGTAATGCTAAATCTGGGGTTGGGGGGAGGGGGAGTTGAAGAGTGAAGGGGTAGAGGTGTTCGGATTGGTTGAGAGAGCCGCTGTTGCAGCTGGGAGGAAATAAAGTGCGTCGGGGTATGTTGAAAAAGAAATCAATAAAGCGCTCGATCGCTCGATCGCAAAAATGTGAGAGCTAAAATACAAATTATTTATTTAAAAACTATACATTACATATTTCAGAGACGTACCATGGTTTTATTAACACGGATCGACCTTTTACTGTTAAACAAGTCTGTTATCAATCATCCAAATCATCAGCGACTCAGTAAAATGAAAACAAATCGAAGAATGGAGTTCAACGATCACCGGTAATATCTTCCGGTGAATTCGTTCAATAATGATGATGATGATGATGATGATCATAATAATAATAATAATAATAATAATAATAATAATAATAATAATAATAATAATAATTATTATTATTATATATATATATATATATATATATATATATATATATATTAAAAATTGATGAGTTATGCCCCTATTTTTTGCTAAATTTCTTAAAAGATGCTTTAAAAGAATATGAACTCACCAATTTTTAACATTTCCACGCTGCACAGCGTTTCCCATATTCAAAAACAAGAGACCAGTATATAAAAATAAAGAAAATAACATCTTTGTCGTATTTCTATTCTGACGTCAACAGGTACTACTACTACTTCTAATATCCCTCTGCTTGACAAGGCTATGTTTTTAGCGAAATGATTGCAAAACGAAAATACAAATACATGAAATCTAAAATGAAAAAAAAAAATCTGTCTTGATTTTTATTTTTATTATTATATTCTGCATCCTTTGTGCTTTTCGGCGTATGCCTCTATTTTATGCTATATATATATATATATATATATATATATATATATATATATATATATATATATATATATACATGTTATACGACAACAACAATATATATATATGTTATACGACAACAACAATGATAAAACTGGGTCTTACATTGGTTTAACTACTACAACATTGTCCCGAAGACTCACCTTACATCTTTCCGAAACTAGCTCCATTTGCCAACACTTAAAAAAGCATGACCGTCTCCCTTCTCAATACAGAGAAATCTTAGTCAATAATACAAATATATTACACCACGATACCAACATTAAAAGGCTGAAGATTCTTGAGGCCCTTTATATAAAAACGAAACGCCCTACAATCAATAACATTGTTTATGAGACTAGTCACAACATTTTGAAGTGTCTAGCTTAGTAATCAACGTTATTAAATTCCTAACCATTAAACAACTACACGTTTGAATTTTAAACGCTCTTAAAACATGGTCGAATTATTATTATTATTTTTTTTTTTGCGCTTAAGAAATCAAACTCTAACTTCACACCCCTTCGAACATAATCACGCCCTTGTAACTTTTCAATACTTTAGACGCTCCTTTTTTTTTTAAGTGGTATGAATTAAAAATAATAATGAAATAAAAAACAAAAATAAAATAAATATAAATAAATTAATTAATAAAAATAAAAATAAATGAATAAATAGAATAAATAAATAAAATAAAAAGTAAAGACATACTCTTTTCCTCTCTTTACACTCTATAAATACATATTCTTTTTTCACACTAACACGCCTGAAGATGATTTGAGGATATCAAATCGAAAGTACTCGCAAGGAAGATGGAACAACAAAACTACGGAAACTTCATACACCAGTTTGATCGAGGTACGAAGTTGACCATTCGGAAGATGGAAAAAATTAAAAAAAAGATCACAAAGCAGAAACACTCCGTGCTATTCAACAACGTTTGCCTAAATGAAAACTTGCTGCCTAAATACACACAATATATATATATATATATATATATATATATATATATATATATATATATATATATATATATATATATATATTCTTTTCAGTTGTGCATTAGAGAAACCCAGCATAGACGTGTATTTCAGATAGTATCGAATAATCTAACAAGGATATGGGTCTTTATAGGGATGATGGTCTAATTGTAGTTAGAAATGCAACTGGTAAAACATATGTTGAACATTTTCAGAAAATTCTTTTAAGTGAAATGAAAAAAAAAAATGAACTAAAAATAGAAGTGGTTTCCAACACAAAAATAATTAATGATTTCAATGTAACCTTTAATCTCAACTCTCATAGTTATGAAGCATATACGGGGGAAAATGTCAAAGTAATTTATGCTAACCTTAAATCAATCACATCCTCTATAATTAAGCACATTCCGAATTCAGTGGAATGTGGGATTAGCAACAACTCTTTAATGAAACAATTAGCCATAAGCAAAAATGTGAATAGATTTGAATAGAGATTATAGTTAATAATGTACTGTGAACAAAAACAATAACTTAACCAGAATGGATATTCTTAAGATGCGTCCATTCAATGTGTGCAGTTAGTGATGAAAAGGCTATTTCAAACTTTAGCTTGACAGACCAACAAAAATGCTATTTAAAACTTAAGCGTGACAGACCAACAAAAATGCTATTTAAAACTTAACCGTGACAGACCAACAAAAATGGTATTCCAAACATAAGCATGACAAATCAACAAAATTTTTATTTTAAACTTAAACGTGACAGACCAACAAAAATGGTATTTCAAACATAAGCGTGACAGACCAACAAAAATGTTATTTTAAACTTTAGTGTGACAGACCAACAAAACTGTTATTTTAAACTTTAGTGTGACAGACCAACAAAAATGTTATTTTAAACTTTAGTGTGACAGACCAACAAAAATGTTATTTTAAACTTTAGTGTGACAGACCAACAAAAATGTTATTTTAAACTTAAGCGTGACATATCAACATGAATGCTATTTCAAAATCAAGCGTGACGGAGAAACGAAAATGATATTTCGAACTTAAGCATATCAGACCAACGGAAATAATATTTCAAACTTATGACAGACCAGCAAAAATTTTATTTTAGACTTGTGCCAAACCGACAAAAATGCTATTTCAAACGTAAGCGTGACCGACTAAAGAAAATGCTATTTGAAACTTAAGCGTGACGGACCAACAGAAATACTATTTCAAACTAAAGAATGACAGATCAGTAAAAATGTTATTTCAAACTTAAACATTACATACCAACAATAATGCTATTTCAAACTTAAACGTGACAAAGCAACAGAAATGCTATTTCAAGCCAGAACATGACAGACTAGCAAACATTTTATTTTAAACTTAAGCGTGACAGACTAATGAACTGGTCAATAGACAGGCAGAATTTATTATAGAGATTCAATGAGGCATCAGAAAATGCTATTTCGAACTCACGTGTAACAGATTGACAAAATGCTGTTTAAAACGTAAGCGTAGCTGACCAACAAAATTGCTATTACAAACTTAGATGTGACAGACTGACGAACTGATGAATTAACAGGCGAGGTTAGTCTTTCTCTACTCTATCGTTATTTTCATGGTAGGTGCTCAACTCAGCTCCAATCTCCGGTTCCTCTCAGTAAAACATTCACAGCAAGAACTCGTCTACCTATCACCACTGCAAATAACTTCCTTTTCTTCCAAGAACTTCCCATCTGTGATACACAATACCACGGGACTGCTTCTCTGCTGACTACACCATAGTCGTCTCTATATCTAAAATAATCAAATTCTGCCAATCCCACTATCGTTTCTAATCCTCTAACAGTATTGTTTATCGTTTAACTAGCAGTCTCATTAACCCTCATCCTCGAGTGTTTTTGGCCTTCATAAGTGTTGACCTATTAATATAAAAGGGTTGGGGAGTCTGTGTCCTAGCAGTCTCTATGTTGGAGCCGCTAAACCATCTTGGAGTGAAATAATCACCAATGACATGGATGTGGACAAAGCATATCTAGATGGCGAAGCTATTGAGAGTGTTTAGAAGTTTTGTTACCTTGGTAATACCATTGGGGCACAGGGTGGAGCAGGTGTTGATGGTATTGCAAAAGTTAGAAGTGGATGAAATAAGTTCAAGGAACTTCTGTTATTACTAACCAGCAGAGCGTTACCATTGTCGACTAAGGGAAGAGTCTATCTATCAAGCATGTGTACACAATGTGATGATGTATAGATGTGAGACCTGGCCAGTGAGGGGCGAGGACATGCGTTGCATGGAGAGAAATGATATGAGAATGATATTATGGATGTGTAATGTGAGTCTTAAAAACAAGCTTAGTTCTGATGACCACAAAGGAAGATTAAATCTGGACAGTATAGGTAGATATGTGCAGAAGAGTAGACTTTGGTGGTATGGCCACGTCGAAAGAACGGATAAGAGGTTTTGGGTTTGTAGATGTAGAACAGTTGAGGCAGCAGGTTCATTTTACAGGAGAAAGCCAAGGAAAACATAGAATGAAGCGATAAAAGTGGACTTTAGGGAAAGAGGTATAAATAAAGACCTGGCTAGAGATAGGTTAGTTTGGAAGTCAATCTCTTAAAGCCATCCAACGCATGCCAGCGTATAAAACAGACGTTAAACCGATGAAGATGATGATGATGATGATGATGATGATGATGATGATGATGATGATGATGATGATGATAAAATGAAATATGATATTGTTTGTAACATAACATTTTATTTTCAAGTAGATGTAATTTTATCATTTTTTAAAATTATAATTTTTTCTCTAATTCCGAAAGTAAATCCGCTTCTCCAATTGCAAATCTCATGTGGAATGAAGAATCGGTTTCTATGTAAGCATCAAGTTGAGACAATACTGATGTTATCGGAAAGACACGAAAAAAAAGATTTCCGCCTTTCTAAACTGATTTTAGATTTGTTAAACGTCTGAGAAACGTGTAGTAGTTATACGCTTACGAACTATTTTCTTTTGCGAAAGTATATCCTTCAAGTGATTAATACATTATTCAATCAGAACACTTTGCGTGGGAGGTACTTCGGCTGAACTTTTTACACATTGTTTTCCCGCTTTTTCACTAGTCAGAGTTTGCTGCTTTCGTTTATTTGATTTACAATTTCGCATTTTTTGTCTATATTAGCTTTGGTAGAATACGTTCTGTTCACGGTGTTTTCAGCAGCTGTTTCTTTGTTCAAGTGTTCTTTTCGTAGCCAACCTGATTCGACAGATATTTGTTGACATTGAACTTGAAAACGACAATATTGTGGTCTGTAGAGAAACATTCTCGCGATAATGTGTCCCACAGAGACGGCTATGTTCCTGTCACGCCCGAAACGAAAACTCGTAGACGCAAGACCCAACCAAGATCAAATTAATGCTACGAATGTACGCCCAATCCCGCCGACTCAGCGTGATTTTGTATTTCCGGCTACGTAACTCTTTCATGGTTCCTGGCTATTTGGTTAATGAAACTATGTATGAATAAAACCGATTTAAAATGTAGGAGAAGAGTTTGACTTTATGATCAAGCTAACGGTGATCCCCTCTTTCTTCTTACCTAACAAGGCTTACAGACTGGACACCTCATCAATTCGTATTATTACAGACTCAAACTTTTGTGAGGGCGAAGAAGCTTCGTAGATGCGCCCAAGCATTGCTATAAAAGACTCTGTCTACCAGTAGGTCTTGTTCAACAATTACCAAGGCCAAAAGCCACTCAAGGATAAGGGTTAATGAAAAGATTGAGAACGATAACGTGTTCCTGTCTCGTCTCAAACTAAGACTTGACGTGTGCAAGATATGTAGACGCAAGACCCAAAAATGATAGTACGAATATACGCGTGCCCACACACTTTTTTTTGGAAAGAAACTCTGTCCATGGGATTTCCGTTCCATTTTTGGTACACAGGAAATAACGAGAATTATTTTCAGTGTTTGTAAGAAGTCGAATTCTTGCTGTGAAGTTTTCACAGAGAGGGGGGGGGCAGAGATAAGAGCTCAGTCGAGCACCTGCTACTATAGGAAATAACATTGGAAGTTCGAAATAGCATTTCCATGTCTATATGTGCAGATTGAATAGGAACATCTTTCTATTATTGACGTACCCGTGACTCGTTGGGATACCACAACTACAATTATTTATTCTACTTTGATTTGATTAAAAAAAAAAATAAATTGTGATAGATCTTTGTAGACATTCGTCTTGCATAACTAACACTAACTGTTTACTTCTATACTCTTCTGAATAAAAAAAAAAGGTGATGGCACCAGCGTCGGCTGATACCACACAAAATAGTCGTGAAGGTTCAAGGAGGATGGAGAGACCGATGAGGGAGAGCACTAACCAGACCTCCACTGGAAGAGTGCGGATAATACTGGGACCGTGAGAAAGCTTATTGTCACCAAAATCCCAGGGAAGACCAATGGTCGTTGCTAGTGAGAAATCAATGGTAAGCGAACGGTGCGATAACGCAAAGTCATTTGCAATGATTATCAAAAAAGGTGAAGACTACTGGAAATCTGGGGAGACTTGTTGTCACTCAGACTCCAGGGAGCGTCACTGATTATTATCAGTGAGCAACCCCCGATGAGGACCAGTGTGAGAACCCCTAGTGGTTTATTATTATTATTATTATTATTATTATTATTATTATTATTATTATTATTATTATTATTATTATTATTATTATTAATAATAATAATAATAATAATAATTCTGTATTATTATTATATAGAAGTAAAGAGATTTATTATTATATAGAAGTAAAGAGATTTATTATTTTCCCATCTAATTTACACACGTGTTTGTTGTGCATACAGACATACTTATGTAAATTAGATAACGACGCTGAAAAAGAGTGTCACTTTTTCTCTAAGTGCTAACAGAGATATTAATAAATATTAAAGAGTGTTTGAACCCACATAGAGTGAGAGGGTCGAGGGAAATACATAGATAGCTAAGAGGGAGATGTGTGATTAGAACAGTTAAAACAGAAGACCCCCCCCACAATATTAGTGTATGACACTCTAATACAAAATTAATACCACTATTGGAGACACTATAAATACAGTAAGGATTTATGTCTAGTTATATACAATCATGTGATTAGATTTGTTCACACGAAAATGCTACAGAAATGGACGTATATAGTATCGTTTAGAGAGGTAATGACGGATCTACACATAACGAGTTAGTGTAAATCCTCTTTTAGAGAAAACTGGAGGGAGGGGGGGGGAGGAGATGCGAGGCTAACGAAAGTAAAATATCACTAGCTTGTATAAGCTACTCTCTTTCTTTATCCGTTCATTTAGCTTACTCTTTCTATTTCACAGTCCCGAAAGGAAAAACACATGATTTCACATAAAGGTGTAAAGATTTGAACTCGACATTTTTTAACAGATGAAAATGATTCCTGCTCGCCCGAAACGATTCTTTTAACGAGCCGGTGTGAAATGCAAATTGCTAATAAAAACAGCAACCTTGACAACCAAAATCCTGTCTTACCTCTGGTTAACTTGACTCTCAAGAGAGAGAGAGAGAGAGAGAGAGAGAGAGAGAGAGAGAGAGAGAGAGAGAGAGAGTCAAGTTAGCCAGAGATAAAACTACCGGTATTACGCAAATGATTACTCAACATACGCAAACAGAAGTACACACATCTTTACACACTGACAAATGCCGCATACGCACAACATTTCCAGAACTTCAAAATCAATTGGATGATGTCCCCTTCTCTTCCCTACAGCCTCTTTCTCACAAAAGAGATATTGTTAGTCTTTCTCTGCTCTATCGTTATTTTCATGGTAGGTGTTCGACTGAGCTTCAATCTATGGTTCCCCCTGTAAATAATTTCCTTTTCTTTCCTCTGAGTACCTAAAACTAAACGGAACTTCTATGGACAAAGTGTCGCGTCTGTGGAACACAATACCACGGGGCTGCTATCCGACTGACTACGACAGTGCCGTTATAAAGTCCAATGTAAACAAATTCTTGTTGAGCTGTCCTCTTAAATAGTCACTTTCTGACTAGTTACAACCATCGTTACTAATCCCCTCGACGGTTCATCGTCAACCTGACAAACTCAATAACCCTTATCCTCTAGTGGCTTGCGGACCTTGATAAGCGGTGATTCGTTAGTACCCCCCCCCAGAAAACAAACTCGCACACGCATATGCACACTAACAGAAAACAAATATATAGACATACACACTTCTTACACTCGTGTCTTCGTATAAACATTGCGAACATTCTACAAGCACAAGAACTTTTAACTTTTTTCAACAATTTACTCATTTAAAATATATTTCACATCGTGAAATATCATTTAAATTCTACTTCCTCTTTCTCTACCTATCCATATTCATATGTATCGACCTCCTGTGATAATATTTCGTTAAAAACTCACCCACACCCCTCTCCTACTGACGTTGCATAACATTCAAATTACTCACCATTGTTTCGATATCTTTTAGATGAGGATTGATGATTTATATTATTTGGATTCTTAGGTCCGCAAGGATCCTGGTTCAACATATAAAACTGCGAAATAATAATCAGTTTTAAGTGACAGTCTCCTGGAGGATGAAGGTTCAATCCTCAGTACCGGCGATTATTACGTAGCACTTTTGTCGGTTGCGACACGAGTCCTTGTGTATAAGTTTTAACTGACAGTCTTCTCGATGTTGAAGGTTCAATCCTCAGTATGCGCGATACTAATAATACAACTACGAATTATTTCAGATTTACGGTCATGGCTGAACAAAACAAGCTACTCTCGTTCATAAATACAGGATTCTGTTCGAAATTCCGTACAGATTCCGATTTCAATAGACAGATTTTCGAGTACGACAAGACGCACTTGAATAAGTTTGAAAATAACATCGGCCGAAACGTTGTAAAAATAACATCCAAGATGAGAACGTAAATTTGTATATATTTAAATAGGTTTTGTTCGTTATGTTTTCATCTTTTATTCACAACACCCTTTTGTGTGAATTTGTAATAGAAGGGGGGATTTGTAATAGAAGAGGGTGTTGGCCCCTTCCTTACATTTATCGCACGAAATGAATTGAACGAGCAACAGGCAACAAAAAAGGGTTTATTTAACAGAGGGTTGGAACTGTGTCAGTGAAGAAAAGAGGCTGCCGGGTCGTCAGCAAATATATTCCCAGTGGAGATGGCTGCTGCTGGAACGATGCAGGGTGGTAGAAAATAGTCCATGAGGGGACAGTTGATATCAATACGCCCTGCAAGCCGATTGGTCAGCGTATGACCAATTTGCTCACAGGGGACGAGAAGAAATAGATCCTATTTCAGTCTGATACAAATTTAGCACTTGCAAAATGGTAACCCATTCTGAATCATTCATAACATGCATTTTTTGTCCATTTTTGTTTCTCATTCGCCACTTTATAACATTTTTAATTACCAGTGTGGGTCTTGAAACCTTTACAAAGACGTCTATATCCTATCCAAGCCAGGATCCACGCTACAAAACCATTCCTTTTTGATTAATTTTCTTTGTCTTTCTCTCTTTTGATTAATAATATAAATATTAGAGAAAATATTATCACTTTTTTTAAAGAATACAAAATAATACCAGAAGTCTGCCAGACGGGAACAATGCTAGATAATTAAGCATTGAGAAGCCAGACATAACTAACTGACAAATAAAACAGTAAAAATCACGTGGTTTTCGTTGGCGTTCTCAATCGACGTGTAATATGTTACCGTTTACTTGGACACCTATTCTCTTTCTCCCCTCCCCCCCCCTTACTCGTCTATTTGTGAATGAGTTTTCTCCGCCTTGTATTATTTACTCCTCTCCAGGAGTTAGGCACAAGGCCAGTTTTATCTTACTCCCACAAGGTAAGATGTGACCCAAGTCGGGTCGGAAAGTGGGGGTTGAAAAGCCAGCGCCCGAGAGGTGAGCACTCTGACCATCAAAAATTGCCTGGGCAGCCCCGTCGGCATTCCCCGGTAGGGGCGCCTCAGGCAGTAAGCAATAAACTTACTCCTCCCCAAAGAGGGGAGGCGAAGCCTGGGAGGGTGGACCTCCTAGAACTGCACAGGACAGACCCATAGACCGGCGTAAATCAAGCCCCGAAGGCCAAGACAATACCAGTCTATGGGGTGTAGTATCCATCGGAACAGATACTACACTTTGATCTTAGCCAAAAGGCCAAAAACTGTGTTTAACCCATTTATCAACAGACACAACAAATGGCGCTAGTTTCTCAAAACGACAATAAATAATATATTTAGAGGCGGGCAATAAAAGTTAAATTAATTTGTTCTTAATCAAAAACATAAAAAATATTGTAGAATAATATAATTATTCGAATTTAATAAAATGTTTAGTATTCATTGATTAATAAATGCATCATCACCATCGTCATCTTCATCGTCATTGTCATTGTCATCATCATCGTCGTCATTATTATTATTTGTACTCACTAGGAGTTCTCACACAGATCATCGTCAGTGATTGCTCACCGACAACAACCAGTGGTATTTCCTGGAGTCTGAGTGAAAACATGCTTCCCCAAATTTCCAGTATTCTTCACCTCTTTTCGATAACCACCGCAAATAACCTTGCGGTATCGCAACAGCCACTTACCATTGATTTCTCGCTGGTAAGGACCATTGGTCTTCTCTGGGATTTTGGTGGCAATAAGCATCCCTAAGGTCCCAGAATTCTCTGCACTTTTCTAGTGGAGGTCTGGTTTGTGCTGTTCCTCCTCTGTCTTCTCATCCCTCTTGACCCGCTACAAATATTTTGTTTGGTGTCAGCCTAGGCCGGCACCATTTTAAATGTTTTATTTATTTATTTATTTTTTAAATAATTTTTTTAGGGTATGGGATGGGGAGGGCAGGGGGGGAGCTTATAGTGTTTCTTGTAATTTCTGTTCTTTGGTTCATTTTTGTGTGGTGTTAGCTGAGGTCGGTGTAATTTATTGGGTGAGGGGAGATTTGTAAGTGATGTTTCTTGCAGTTTTTGTTCCTTGGTTCGTGTTGTGGTATTCTTAGTGTGGTTTTATATTCTCCCTGTTGTAAATTTCTTTGTGACTGGTTACTCTTTGTAGCTTACGCGGGTTGGTTTCCGCATTCAAGGATTTTTCTTTAATATTGCAGTCGTTTTGATCATTGCTATCCTTTGTATGGTTTCGATGGCCCCTTCGATTTGAATTTCTCCCAGTCTTTTCTCCAGTTTTTAAAAATTTATCCTAGTGCTCCTGCGATTATTGGTATTATACTAACTTATTATTATTATTATTATTATTATTATTATTATTATTATTATTATTATTATTATTATTATTATTATTATTATTGGTTTAACGTCCGTTTTACATGCTAGCATGCATTTGACGACTTTTACAAATTAACTTCCAAAGTCCCATCACCACAATGTTGAATACCTGTGTTTGTTTTACAAGTACTTTAATGAAGTGTGCTCCGATGAACTGGCTGTTCTTGGGCCCTTAGACGCAAATACACCCGACCAACTCGACAATCAGCTAAATCCCATTACTTCACTGGCGAGATCCCCAGATGCCGGAGGGCATTCTACTCTAATAGCTTATTTTCTCGAGCTGCCAGTTGTCTCCCAACGAGGGCAGAGTTAGACACAAGGTCGGTTTTAATGTGTGGAAAATTCACTGACTAAGGACAGAAAAGATCAACAGCAGCATCAGGACAGATACTACACCTTGATCCCAGCCAAAAGGCTAAAACATTATTTATTGGCAACTCTTTCAGACAAAAAAAAATGGTTGTCAATGGATGAGAGTTAAAAGAGTTAAAGAACGTTCTAGGTGAAAGAAGGTGTTTTGTCTGTAAAGAGAATAAGAAGTACATATATGCATTTCAGTTGCCGTCTTGTGCGTGTATGTGTGCATAGATGGGATAAGCATTGTAGAAGTGTGTATACATTAGCATGCATCTTTTGTTCGTGAGAGAGTGCTCGTATGAACTGTGTATAAGGATTTGGTTAGCAGTTTTTATGTGTTGTCGATATGTTTAGTTAAACATCTTGATGTAACCAGATTTCCGTTTCCTCTGCGTTCTAACGTTTACGCAGAGTAAAGAGTATATATTTAGAAGTTTAGAAAGGCAAATAAACAATGCGTTTTCTTTTCTAAGATAAATCATTATTTATTTTAAAAGTATGAATTTTTGACGAAAACTTTTTAAAATAAATAATGATTTATTTTGAAAAAAAAACGCATTGTTTATTTGCCTTTCTAAACTTCTAAATATATTCAAATTTCAACGATGCTTCAAGAGTGGGACTACATTTTTATTATTTCAACAAGTGCTGCTAGCGCGTAACCTCACCTATCGACATTGAACCCCAACCGTCAACAACATCGAGCAGGCTTCTATATTACTACTTACCATATGCCACGAGTAAGAAGTTAAAAAAGGGAAGAAAAAGTGTATCTATTACTCATCAATAGGATGCTTTGCGTCGAAAATTCAAGTTTTTTAGATCAATTATGATATATAAATATTTTGAAAAAAAAACGCATTGCTTATTTGGGTTTCTAAAGTTCTAAATATATTCAAATTTCAACGATGCTTCAAGAGTGGGACAACATTTTCATTAAATAAAGAGTGTTTAACCCATTTATAAAAAAGATAATACAATACAATAGCGCTGTTTTTTTATACGGCACAATCACATTGACTCACTGGTTCCCGTTAGATCACCGAAGTTAAACGACGTTGAGCCTGGTCAGTACTAAAATGAGTGCCCATTTGGGAATACCAGGTGCTGTATATGCTCTCTGCTTATTTCGGCATTGTTTCCAGTCGTCCTGGAATTCTTCTTGCCACTGGAATCAAGCAGTACTGACCCAGGAGATGTGTGGTTGGTGATTTCACAACCTTTGCTTCACAATTACACGCACAGCCATCCGTACATGGGTATCGATTGTCTATGAAAACTGAATGGAGGTCATGTAGTTTTTTTTACATAACAACAACGGATCCATTTACACTATTTGTCTCTGATTATCTTTCTCATTAACGTGTGTATTAATATTTCTATTGCATTTATAAATACATTATTTCCAAAGAAGACATCGAGCCACATGGTGAAAATGCCACATGGTGAAGGTGACACTGAAGTATGAGAAATTAAGACAAAATGAATGTATTTATTTTAGTGATTAAAGAGTTACAAGTCCTGAGAATGAGGAATAGGAGATGAAAGAAAATGTCAAAGTCCGGAAGATTAATTCCAAAAGATATTGCCGGGGATAATGGTAGAGAATTAAGCATTAGACAGTCAAATAAAACTGTAGGAGGTAAGGCAATGGAGAATGAGAAACTAAGACAAAATTAATATATTTACTTTTAGTCTTGAAAGAGTTCAAGTCATAAGTTTGCTATGAGCCAAAAGGTCAAGAAAGTCCATATATACTTGTCTCCCGACGAGAGCGGAGTTAGACACAATGTCGGGTTTTAATGTGGGGAAAATCTAGCTTCCCCCAAAAGAGCATTCTGGATTTGGACAAAAATAAAAATTGTCTCACTCTAGAAGGATTTTTCTTTCATTGACCGATGACAAAATGATGAAGTGTAGTATGGGAACAGTTACTAACTTCAGCCGGTGTCGTCTTGTCCTTCTGGGCTTGATTCCGCCGGTCTGTGGGTTTTCACCCTCCCAGGCTTTGCCTCCCCTCTTTGGGGAGGAGTAAGTTTATTGCTTACTGCCTGAGGCGCCCCTACCGGGGAATGCCGACGGGGCTTGCCAGGCAATTTTTAATGGCCAGAGTGCTCACCTTCTCGGGCGCTGGCTTTTCAAGCCCCACTTTCCCGACCCGACCTCGGGTCACATCTTACCTTGTGGGAGTAAGATAAAAATGGCCTTGTGTCTAACCTCCCGAAGAGGACGTAAATATTACTAACTACACATTGCTTTTAGCCAAAAGGTCAAGGAAGCTGACCTTTGTTATTTCAATGTCAAACATGGCTTATCTGCTGCAAAACAAAACTGTCTTTTATATTTTTATTTTAGTTTACTGCCAAACAAAATTAGCAATTATCACGTGATTCATTCTCTGATGTCAATTTTTTTTTTTCAAATTTCATCTGAGAAGTCTCTTGAAATTAATTCAAAAATGATCTTTTGTTAAAAATCAAATTTCAGGAACTTTTCGTCCTTGTATGATTATGGAAAATGATAAATTTGATATAAGATACCAAATTGTTTTTATAACCCTCTTAAAGATGGCGCCAACGAACTTTCCCAGAACTATCCCCCTCCGCCGAAATGTAATCTTTGTAAATAATATAAAGAAATATCAATTTAGCTATTAAAGACGACTTACAATGATAGGTATACCTTTGAAAACAATAGATACATAAACAAATCTGTTTTGTCAGTCAGATAGGGCAAACATTGGTCCGTGTTCTAAAAAAATAAAAAATCATCCCCAATCGATTTAATCGAATCACATATTTAATCCGATCAACAGTTTTTGCTTTGCTTACTAATATCACGAAAGAAAATCGGAGGACTTAATACTCCCACAGTCTCAAGTAATTTTCCTGCAACCAATGACCAGTAGTGTATTTGGGGGGGGGGGGGTTACGGATAACACTCTCTCCCTGCTCCCTTTTGAAAAGTAAACGTTATTTGGCCTACTAGCACGATGGCCTTTAAGCTCTAGAACTTGTGCAATAGAGCACTATCGGTGTGGCCTCATCGGGAAGACACGATTTCTGACTTCAATTCCCGTCTGAGAATGTATTTTATTCTCATATATTTAGTGAAGTTAAATGATGATTGTATAATAACTAACTGCAAGAAATCCCACTTTTATCACACTCCACCTGTCCCCATTTCGTTATGTATATTATTCAGTAAATGATGGGTTCGAAGGGGGTAAACATAATGCGATAACAATTGTGTATAGGCGATAAAAATGGTTTTATATTGCTGTTGTTGTTTTACATAATATTAAATGAGGAAACATTTCGACTCAAAATCTATTTTGTACAACGCATATAATCTGAATATTTTAAATGTGTAAATATGCTACAAGAAGCGTGATTTTCACAAAATGAAGTCTTACGGGATGCCGCCATGTTTTTTTTTGTATCGCTCAAGATGAAAAAATATTAAAACGTGGTTTTCCCCCTATTACTACGTAATACTAAACTGATTTTAACTCCAAAAACGTTCTTAGTGTCATAATCCTAATATATATATATATATATATATATATATATATATATATATATATATATATATATATATATATATATATATATATATATATATATATTATCGCTTCTGAGGAAACTGTTTAACCATTCGAACTCATCCCTTACCCATTATTCGTATTTCTAAATTGCGGGAAAAATAAATGGCCGCGAGGACGCAAAATATTTTTTTACGTTTCTTCATAGACCGAATAAGTTTTTTTTGCAAGCGAAGAAATTTTACTTCAATAAACGTAACTTATGAGTTAAAGTTAAAAAGACTCCCTGACAACGCCGATAACTTCGCTTACCCTTATAATGCTAATTGTCTAGCAATGGGGCATCAAGTACCATTTTTTGAGTCTTTGGGATGACTCGACCAAGGATTGAACCCCAATCTCCCAGCCCATTAGTGAATATTTTAACCATTGTGTAAAATGAGACAACCTCCCTATTCACTTGATTTTGTTCCATGTGAATGTTTTTATCTTTTGCTAAGCACCAGGATATCGTTAAGGGGACCAGTTTTAAAGACGTTGACATTTACTCTGGGCAGATTAAACTGGCTTCTCCAAAGGTGGAAGTTTCTAAGGAATATTAAATTCACGAGGGGTCCCCAAGTGCATGTGCATCCTGGTCAGGGAAGATGATTTTCGGCAGTTTTTTTTTTTTGCATGGAGGTGTCGTCATCCTCTCACATACAGCGCCTGATATTCCCAAATGTTCACCCGTCTGGTACTTACCTTCGGTGAGCTAACAAGAAGCGGTGTGTCAACGTGATTATGCCATATATATTAGCGGAGGTTCGTCTCAGATGAATCTTTCGAGTGGTGCACATAAGCGTGGCAGAAAAGGATGGGGACGTGTAGTAACACCACACATTTGGTTGTTTGGAATTGAAATACATTGTTTGTGACACCGGTCGCATCAGCTTTCAGAATCACCACTTATATATATTATCGTGAAACCAACTAATGTTAG
>OY744519.1:187158820-187166320 GCA_963556195.1 Sepiola atlantica
ACTAAAATCTATAGCTCACCTTCCACAATTGTAATTTTACGTTTGCAAAAATATGTACACATATTATTACATGCGGTTTTACGGTAATCCGAAAATTAAAAAAATTAAAAATAACAACTCTATAACTAAATATTTAGAGATTTTAAAGGAATCGGAATCGGTAATGTATTGGAATCGAGAAAAATATTTGAATTGTCCCATCGCTATTCAAAACTATCAATCGTAAAGATTATACGGAATTTGAATATGGACCTAAAAAGATATTTGCCAACATACATTCACGATTTCTTTTATATCTCCATTCTGCATTTGTTTTACCGCATTTCTCAAATCAACATACTTAAAAAACAATAACAAAAAAAAAAAGCTATCAAATGTTTACAATTTCTATTTTTAGTCTTCAACTTGTAATAAGCGAAACAATCACAGTCGCATACCAAACGCGACGCCTACCCACAACCCTGATCTACGTCACGTGACCATCTAAGTTATAATACCCATTCAGTATCCTTTCTTTTTTTCACCCTCAGATAATCTTGTTACAAACGGCTAAACTGAATCATTCGTCTTGTAGAGCGGTTTGTGTAATCAGATGCTTGCCAGTGATTGGAAATAGCCATTTTGCAGCAGCGTCTGTATTCATCTGACCGAGCTGGCTTAAAATGAAGAAGAAAATGGTGACCAGAGTTCCGATTAAAAATACCAACATCTTCTCTACAATTAAATCAACTCTATTTAACAGTTTAATTAACACATGGACACAAGAATGTAAGGAAAGTTGGTTCGGCAGGTGCGCTTTATCTATAGAAAGAGAATTGAGTTCCAGAGTTCCATCTCGTCCTGCCACATCATGGAAAATAGACAAGAAGATGTTTTAACGTCTGTCCAGGAGCTGTTTGCATTTTAGCGCCAAACTAAGGCTGGGTGGAAATGAGAGTAAATGTGAGCATGTGCAGAAATGTTCGAATTGCCCGATTTGTTTCTACGCGAGTTTTTACATGCCTGTTTTAGCCAACCGAACCACAATCATTACTTTCAATCATTACGCAACGAACTTGCGTGTAAACACAACAGAAAGTAGATCTCATTCATCTAACTGCTACAGTCTTTTCAACACTATATTTGATTGCATGGAACCGCCCACTCATTAGAGATGTGCCTTCTTCACAATTTCTAATGCGACCTCGAATCTCGTTTAGAGGCTCTGTCAATCTTTCCTACAGTCAGTCTGTCATTCTTAAATTTAAAATGTTCTTTTTACTAATTATCAAGGCCCGACGGCCACTCGAGGATAAGTGTTGATGAGATTGTCAGTTGGCGATAAACAACACCACTGCGAGGATCTGGAAACGATGGGGCAGAATTTGATTATTTAAGTGGTCGGTTCGACAAGAATTTGTAAACATTGGACTTAAAAACGACCATGTTGTATTCAGCAGGGAAGCAGACCCATGATATTGTATTTCACAGATAGGAATTTATTTGAACGAAACTTTGTTCATGGAAGTTCCGTTTGATTTTAGGTACACAGAGGAAGAACAGAAAAGAAAATAATATTACAGTGGTTGTAGCTAGACGAGTTTTAAGTCTCACCGCTGCACGTGTCGATTGAACGGACGCTTCTTAAGAATATCTATCCGTTTTGATTGATTGATAGGGTTAGGGTTAGGGTTAGGTGTCTTACGGACTCTGTTGGCGGCGCTAATCTGATTATGAATCCAGTTCATTTAATAACGAATTCATCAAACAGGAAATCGATTCGGGTGGATGATCGCAAATGGATCAGCGACAAAGAGAAATCAAACACACACACACACACACACACACACACACACACACACGAAGCCATACGCATTTGAACGCATATTATTTCATGCATAGAGTGGCGGACTGGGTAGGGGTGTCAGCCTACCCGATGGCAAATGAGCTCCGTAATTAAGTGACTCCCCTATATCGAATAAAACTGCAGTAAAGAAGCATAGATAATTGATTTAATAACAGAAAGGATTAACAAAAAGAAAACCCATGTTCAAAATGAAAGATAATAAAACCATGTTTAAGGGAAGAGCTTGTCTTCCTACCACAGGTGCCAATGCGCGTCGTAATTAAGTGAAACTCCCACATCGAATAAAATTGCAGCAAACACAGATAATTGATTTAATAATAGAAAGGATTAACAAAGATGAAGACATTTTCAAAGTAAAAGATTATTAATCCATGTTTTAGAATTTCGATTTATGACCAAGAACCCGTCTTCCTACCACAACTGAAAAGAATTTTCATTTCTTCCCCCATCTGCCTAAGATCAAACAGAATTTCCATGAACAGAGTTTCTTTCCAAGGGCTTCCCGTCTATGGAACACATTCTAAGGAATGTTTCTATTACTACTACACATTCCGTTTTTTTAATAGTTTTTGTGCACAGTCTTATATTAACCATTATCTTTCTTTCAATATACCAACATTTGCTTATGGTTAATTGTTTCATTAAAAAGTTGTTGCTAATCATGGAAATCCGCTTAATTATAGAGGACATGGTTGATTTAAAGTTAACATAAATTGGTTTTAAATTTTCCTTCGTATATAGTTCAGTTGAGATTATTAATCATTAATTGTCTTAGCATTGGAAACTACTTCTATCGTTAACCCTATTTTGTTTTCATTTGAAACATTTTCCAAAATTTCTCAATTTTTTCACCAGTTGCTTTTTTAACTACCATTGAACCATCATCTCTATATAGATCAATCTCGTTCATATTAAAACGATCACTTCTAATAGAAAAAGTCTAATTTACATATTTTGCCAACAATATTTATCATTACAGGTTACATCAAAATCATTAATTATTTTAGCATAAAAAATCACTTCTATCTTTAATCCTATTTTATTTTCACTTAATACATTTTTATTAAATTTCTTAATTCTTTACCAGTTGAATTATAACTATCATTAGACTATAAAAAACATATACCCCTATAAAACAATCTTCTTATTAAAAGTATCCTTTCTAATTAAACAAGTTTAATTGACACATTTTGCCCAAAAGATTTTTGTTTGATTAAATTATAAATCCCGTTTGTCTGTTCAGAAAAAATATTTGCCACCTTCACTATTATCGTTTGTGACCATCAAATCAATGGTATGACTGCAGTCTGTTTATCCTGATGGATCCCATCCCTCTCCAAATATTTGCTTAGTCTTACATTGTAGTATACATGTGTGGTATTGACAATTTCTAGTCAAAGGATGTACGTGTGCTCATTATGCATACATAATGTTAGATGTAATTTGTGAAAATGTTTATTTATTATTGATTGAATGAATGCCATCCATGCAACAATAACTAAGTTTGATACTATTCTTATTGATGGAAATCTCAGCACCTCGAAAGTGTTTCACAATACTTGAACATTTGTATTTCATCAAATCTAAAAATATCGTCATAAAAAAGTTTGTTTTACTGCATATTGATACAATTAAAAATATTAGTAAAACAAGTGAATACCCTCTGTCAAAAATTACGGAAAAAATGTATGCTTCGCCAGTTTTCACACTCGCTATTTATCTTATTTATATTACGAAAATCTCTATTTATATAAAGTGGGGTATGTGTATATGTTTATGTATTTGCATGTACAGGATTCATTCCTAAACTAGTAAACCGATTATTATGAATTTGGGACACAGCTGCTAGGCGTAAGGGGTATTAATGTAGGCTATATTTAGTTTAACTTAGTTTTATGCAAAAAGGGTAAAAAAAAGGTGGTAACCCTTCGTTTAAATTCAGATACCTCCACTTAAAAAAAATTTTTTTTTTTACAATAGGTATTAGACATAAATGTTTTTGCATGGAAGTCGCTCCAGACAAAGTATGAAGCCACTTGATGTAAGAAGCTAAAAAATAAAAAAGGTAGTTATCGCAAAAACAAGAGATGTCTATTGACCTTGGTCTTAAAATAGTTAACAGAGAGAGAGTGTTCCACAAACCTACCGTTCTTTGAAAGAAGCTACCAAAATAGGAAAATGTATTATAACGAGGTACCTGAACAGCGAATTAATGAAGACCATTAGACCAACGAGTCAAACAAGCTGGAACAAAGGAAGCAGGGAATAAATCAGACAATTCTGAAGAACACATGCCATAATAATATTTATAGAAAAGCCTGAGACTAGCAACATCACGTCTGTGTGTGTGAGAGAGAGAGAGAGAGAGAGAGAGAGAGAAAGAGAGAGAGAGAGAGAGAGAGAGTGGGTGTAAAGAAGAAAAGGTGGGGGGGCAACCAAATTAAACATATGCTTCTGAACCTTATCAAGAACTCTAAAATGGGACAGAGATACACCAACCCAAATATGAAAACAGTACTCCATACAAGGTCTGATAGTAGATTTGTAGAGATAGAGAATAGTCTCAGGCGTGATCAAGTGTTTGGAGCGATAGGGACAACCGACTATATGAGAAGCATCAAGAGAAATGGATTTAATGTATGAATAATAAATATTCCCCAGATTTCATTTTGTTTGGAGAATTTTAAAGAGTTTTTAGGGGGCATAATATGGACACTCAAATATTTCAGATTTGCATTAAATTCGATTCATAGTCACCCCACATATCCAACTTAAATTAAAAATTTTTTATCTATCATTTTTAATCCTCTCATAATATTCTTCATCATTCAACTGACAATCTATCCATCTCATTGACCCTTATCCTCGAGAGGCTTTTAGTCTTGATATGTGGTGACTCATTAGTAAAAAATGTAAAAATAAATAAAAATGTTATGACCATTTTTCTTGTCTGATATTTTTTTATCTGAAAACTCCACGATGCAAACATTGATGTTGAAACTCTACAGACTTTATGAGATGATAATCACTTCAAAGGATCTAACCAATTCATTCCCCAAGCCAAAATCTTCTCAGATTTCAAAGAAGAATTTTTACAGGAAAAAGAATTATCTGTGACGAGCAGAGATACCCGTCGTTGCCCAGGTGGGGGCACGGATAACAATATAGAAGAAATATAATGGTGTGGGTAACAACGTTTTTTTTACCCCCCCCCCCCACTCTCTCTCTCTCCTTTTCCTCTTCCTTTTCTCTATCTTTCTATTCTCTCTTTCGATCTGTTTCTTTCTCTTCTCTTTGTCCCCCTCTTCTCTTTCTATGTCTCCCTCTCCTTTTTATCCATCTTTTACTTCCTTTTCCCTCTCTCTCTCTTCATATTCTCTTGCTTCCTCTTCTCCCCCTCTTTCTGTTATCTTTTTCCTCTTCCCTCTCTCTCTTCCCGTTCTCTGCCCCCTCTATGTTCCTCTTCTTTCTCTGTCTTTATTTTTCTATTCTTTCTCCCTCGCTTCCTCTTATCCTGCTTTCTCTTCCCTTTCTCTCTTTTTTCTTCACTCTCTCCCTTTTATCTCTTCTCATTCTCTTTCTGTATATTCCTTTACCTCTTCTCTCTCTCTCTTCCTCTTTTCTCTCTTCCTCTTCTCTGTTTCCCTTCCTCTTCTCTTCCTCTCTTTCTATCTTCTATATCTTACTCTTCTCTCTTTATCGTCCTCTTCCTCTTCTCTCCCCCCTCTTCTCTCTTCCTCTTCTCTTTTCCTTTTCCTCTCTCCACTCTCTCTCTTACAACTGGTTCAATATAATAGAGTATAAGAAAAAGAAAAAATGGAAAATTTATCAGCAGCTGACTGACGGTTTGATCTTGTTTCAATTTTCTTTTTGAACAACTACCAGTAAGAATGAAAGAAAGTATTTTTTTGCCCGCGTCTCCTATGCATTAATTTGATCCCTTTTTTGGGGGGGAGTTTGTTTTACTTTTGTTCACCCAAAACAAGGCATATTGTTACTATAGTGCACGGGGCTACTGTGATAGGTGCCGAGTTTATGGGGAGCAATCTGGGTGGGGAGTTAGGCAGCAGGACGTTTATTCACATTGCATTTACATTTCTACATGTTGGTATGATCGGGGAAACAGAAACAGGGAGGAAATTCCAAAGGTGACCTCAAAGGAATGAATATTACAGTACTTTTTACCATGACCACTTCGAGGGCCACACGGAATCCGATGGTTTGTAAGTATATCTTTGGTGATTTCCGAATTCCAGATAGACACAGAGATCGAGGTGGGACAGCACCAACCAGACCTCCTCTGGAAAGGTGTTGAGAATACTGGAACCTTAGAGAGACTTATTGTCACTCAAATTCCATAGAAGACAAAGTGAAGATTCAGTTCTCTGTACGCCACTATCAACACAAACGATTGCTTTTAATATTGCAGACTGTATCAATGCTCTACCGTGCTGCTGAGCTATTTGTCTATGTGTAAATTGTGTAGTAAACTATTTAAAAACTAGCAGGGCGACCTGGCGTTGCCCGGGAGTAGTAGGTAATTTATTTTTTTATCACTAACAATTGATTTACTACCGTTGTCACACGCCAAATAAATCTTAAAATCTGTAAAAAGCGAAACAGCTAATCGAGATGAAACTTACAAAAAAACAAAAACAAATACAAGAGTTAAATCTTACTTGAAGAGCAAATACGCGACTAAAGTTCCTATTTACTTGACTCCCCATGATGGCAGAGTAAGACACAAGGTCGGTTTTTAATGTCGATAAAATCCAGCTCTTCAAAATGAGGAACTCTAGATTGAAACAAAAAAGTGTTATCATCACAACGTTTCGGCTGTTGTAACCTCCGGCTTTCTTCAGGTGTATCTTTTTGAACTCGGGAATATTTCTGTCGTCATTCTTCGTATCGCCCGCACCAAGGATTGAACCTTCAATCTTCAGATGACTCTCACTTAGAAATGAATTGCAAATTACTGAAGACTTCTCTGTAAATTACAGTTCCTTTTAACTGTCTATCTCCAGTCTCGGGTTTAGGGTAAAAAACGGTAAAATGGAAGTCATTTTTATCTTCTGTTGTTTCGCATGTCCCGCTGTTATCAGCTTTCATACCTTTATTTATTATCTTCGTTGTACTTGATTAATGATCATCTATTCCCTTATCCGTTGTTTCTGGCTATGAAGTTCTCATATTACGTTGTCTCCTAGGTTCTGCTTTGACACCGTCTGTATAATTTCAAGACCTTATTATCTACATGATTAATTTAGGGAATCGCTCAATGGAAAATTCCAGTAGAACTAGAGCAACGTGTACATGAAGTTGAGTCATGGGAGGAAGTCCAAAGTGACATGCAGCGAGGAAGAAAGAAAGTCTTTAATTCCACGAACAGAACAGTTTGGCACAACTTTCATGCCCCCTTACGAAGATTAAAAGCATGATATAATGATACTAAACCTTATGTCTAGAAACCTTATTGCAATTTTGACCCAAAATCCATTACATGATTTTGATTCTGGAAAATGTCTAAAATTTAAGGCTTAAAGCAAAAATTGGAAGTATATGAATTTTTATAAAGTGGTTTTACCCATCTATGCACCTTTGCATAAAACTAAATTAAACTAAATATAGCCTACATTACCCATTTTTACGCCCTA
>OY744519.1:187171320-187186320 GCA_963556195.1 Sepiola atlantica
CACGGTCCATAAGATATTTTCATGGCCCATAAGATATTTTCACAGTCCATAAGATATTTTCATGGTCCATGAGATATTTTCATGGTCCATAAGATATTTTCATGGTCCATAAGATATTTTCATGGCCCATAAGATATTTTCACGGTCCATAAGATATTTTCATGGTCCATAAGATATTTTCACGGTCCATAAGATATTTTCACGGTCCATAAGATATTTCCACAGCTCATAAGACCAAATTTGAAAAATAGGGGAAACATAGAAAATTATAGAGAAACAAAATATATAGTATTTTGTAATGTTTTTTTTCTTTTACATTTGCTAATACCTGATGTGGGATTTGCTCTGACCAGGCTGAGCCAGCTTTCACCGAAGGAGGAAGTTACTAGGGAATATCAAATTCACATGCAGTCCCAAGTCACATGTATTCTGCTCAAGGAAGATGACATACAGCACCTAGTATTCCCAAATTGTCACCCATCTAGTACTGGCCAGGCTCAACGTTGCTTAACTTTGGTGATCTAATAGGAACCGGTGTGTCAACGTGATGATGCCGTACGATTTTATAATTAATACTTATTATTTAAAATTAAAATATTAAACTTATTACTAATTTGAATATTAAATTAATCTAGTAACCGATTTTGTTATTGGAATTGTTTCGTCTGATCTATGCAAAATGTCTGTTTTTGGTTTTGAATTGCATAAAATTGCTCTACAATGCCTACTGAACTTATACACTCCTTACTGCGAGGCTGCTTCCCTGCAGATTATAACATAGTATAAGTGACGTACGTATGCAATTTGATTTTGATACATTTATCAATTAGCATATTTCAAAATAAAACCAATACAATGTTTAAATGTTAGTCTCTAACTTGAAATTATCAAAACAATCGCAATCACATTCAAAACGCGGCATCTATCCACACCCCTGACCTGCATCATGTTACTATCTAGGTTATAATACTCATTCAGTATCCTGCCTTTTCCGATCAACTCAGGGTAATCTCATTACAGGGGGCCACGACAAGAATAAGGTTGAGAACCACTGATGAAAACAATCATTAATCATAATTTCTGTGGAATTCTGCTAAAATAATAAGTTCAATTTTAGATATTTACAGAAAAGGGAAAATTTTTGCCAACTCTCCAAGTTGGAAAACCAGAGTTTTCTTGGAGTTACCAGTACTTATTACATGTAAGTAAAGTGGTCGACCATAATCGAGAGCGACTTGAAGGCTCCCTTCTCATTGGCTTCAAATAAATCCTGGCAAACCAACGAAAATGTTATTTCAAACTTAACTATGACAGACTGACGAAAATGCTATTTCAAACTTAACTATGACAGACTGACGAAAATGCTATTTCAAACTTAACTATGACAGACTGACGAAAATGCTATTTCAAACTTAACTATGACAGACTGACGAAAATGCTATTTCAAACTTAACTATGACAGACTGACGAAAATGCTATTTCAAACTTAACTATGACAGACTGACGAAAATGCTATTTCAAACTTAACTATGACAGACTGACGAAAATGCTATTTCAAACTTAAGCCTTGCAGACCAACGAAAATGCTATTTCAAACTTAAGCCTTGCAGACCAACGAAAATGCTATTTCAAACTTAACTATGACAGACTGACGAAAATGCTATTTCAAACTTAAGCCTGGCAGACCAACGAAAATGCTATTTCAAACTTAACTATGACAGACTGACGAAAATGCTATTTCAAACTTAAGCCTTGCAGACCAACGAAAATGCTATTTCAAACTTAAGCCTTGCAGACCAACGAAAATGCTATTTCAAACTTAACTATGACAGACTGACGAAAATGCTATTTCAAACTTAAGCCTGGCAGACCAACGAAAATGCTATCCTTTTCCAGGATTACTTCACTTATCCTTGATCCTCACTTTACAATTCTGAGTGTTTAGCAAGTACCATCATTTTAGTCTTTGGTATGACTTGACTGAGAATTGAACCCCGTTTCCACTGGCCCATTGGCAAACACTCTAACCATTATGTTAAATGTAAATAAGCATTAATTCTTACTTTTACGGATTTTGAGCAAAAAATATGATTCAGATGTTTGATCCAATATTTCAGATTTTTAAGTCAATGATTCAAATTGCTTGATCCAATGATCTAAATGTTTGAGTCAATGATCCAAATACTTGAGCCAATGATTCAAATGTTTGCACGAATGGTTCAAATATATGAGTGAAGTATTTAAATACTTAAGCCAATGGTTTAAATGTTTGAGCCAATGATTCAAATGTTTGATCCAATGATTCAACTGTATGAGTCAACGATTCAAGTACTTGAGCCAATGATGAAAATGCTTTAGCCAACGATTCAAATGTTTGATCCAATGGTTCAAATGTGTGAGTCAATGATTCAAATGTTTGAACCAATGATTCAAATGCTTGAGCTACTGATTTAGAATTTGAAAGCGGAGAATCTTTCTTTGATGGGCAATTTTAAAGAGTCCGCTGAGATTTTTGGAAAAGAGTTTATCGCATCCCAGATTCTGAACTTCAAAGTTTTGCAAAATGGATCGGTTGAAAAATGATTTTTTTTATAAATTCTTTTGGAAGAATTCTACTTTGAAGTTGGCGTCATAAAAAGTGAAGTGATTAGAAAAACAGGCAAAAAAGAAAAAAAAATATGTGGAAAAATTTGAAAAGCGTTAATTTATTTTCAGTTTGAGATACGTCCTTTCAGAGGCATTTTCTGTCGGTTGATCAATCGGTCGTTTGGTCTGTCATGCTACAGCTTGGAATAGCATTTTCATAGACTTCTTATAATGAAGTTGCTTTTGAATTTATGTTGGTTTGTCACGATTAAGCTTGTAATATAATTCATAGCGTTAGTAGGGCTGTTATGCTTACGTTTGAAATAGCATTTTAATTTCCAGGTTTAAGTTAAAAATGGCATTTTCGTCACTCTGTCATGCTCAAGTTTGAAAATAGCATCTTCGTTGTTTTTTCAGGCTGAAGTTTTAAGTAACATTTTCGTTGGTTTGCCACATTTAAGTTTGAAATATCATTTTGGTTGACCTGTCATGCTTATGTTTAAAATAGGATTTTCGTTGGTCTGCCAGATTTAAGTTTGAAATAGCATTTTCGTCGGTCTATCATGCTTAAATTTGAAATAGCATTTTCGTTGGTTTGTCAGGCTTAAGTTTTGAATAACTTGCTGGATAATTGAATGGTAAAAATCCCTTCTGGAAAAATACTGAAAAAGTTCACACACACAAAAAAAGGTTTTATTTCCAGAATTTACAGAAAAGTTTAAATTCTATTCAGTCCAACATTTTTAATTATTCAAAGTGCTCCCCAAAAATTCTCGGTGTAACGATTGATTATTACCCCTCACCCATGCAGGTGTTCCAAACAGCGATAGCAGGCTCACGTCCCCTCCTAATAAGATCAAATTAACTATTTGACATTATTTAAACCTACTGAGATTTATTCTCAGAATTATCGCCCTTTCTTTTTGTGGCCTTCAGACTAGGATTAGTATAGTTAATGTTCTGGTCTTGCTCAGTGCTCAGGAGGACATCCTCCCAGGCATCACCTCCTCATTTTATTGTAAGCGAAAGGGTTACCCTCCCTCGTTTCCCCATTTGCCGATGGGTCTGATTCAGGATATTTTATAGGTACTTGATACCGACTTTAGTCGCCCTTTTGCTACTCAAGGCTTACTTTATATTAAACTTGACCATGTATCATATCTGGCCCTTGAGGATGGTTCGTTAATCAGACTGCTAGGAGGACTTCAACAACTGCTGTGTTTTGTTTTATTGTGCACGAAGATTTACATTGCATTATAACTTCAGAGCCAATTATGCATCATTGCAGATTTTAAATTAATACGTTTCTTATGTAATGGTTCAAATTCTAAGTTGTATGTAATATTTGGATTATTCAGAGTACTGTTCTCATCTTGGATGCTATTCTCACAACGTTTCGATTAAAACATCGGACAAAATAATGTGTAGTATTTAGTGGACACAGTAATGTGTAGTATTTAAATATAATAATTAATGTTACATCTTGTAAGAACTACGATCGAGCACTTTGATGTTTTTTCTACTAATTTGTGATACATGTTATATATATATATATATATATATATATATATATATATTTCTTTAAGTTCGCATAAAGGTTTATATAGTAGCTCAATAGTATATAATACGACTAGAGCTCTTAATTTGATATAATATAATTCAAGTTCAATGTTTTTTGAATGAACTGGACTTATATCATGTTATATATATATATATATATATATATATATATATATATATATATATATATATATATATATATATATATATATATATATATACAGGTGTAATCAGTTGAATGAAAATAACAAGTACACAAGTAGGTGAAAAAATAAAAAAATAATTGTGTAACTTACTATTTCGTTCTGAGTGGTTCGGACGATTTTAGAAGCTAGGTAAATTCCAATTTCTTTTTTCGTTTTACTTTTTCCTTAAGATATTCTTTAAGATAATTTTTGGAAAACCTTTTAGATCCACAAGTCTTTAATAAAGCAAACAAGGACACAATATATTCTAAGATGTTCTTTGGACCTCACCTTCATCTGGACGGACCACAACTCCACGTTAGAAGAAACCCCCTCTCCCTCATATATATATATATACTAGAGATGAATGAAAGATTGAAAGATGAGTATAAAAAATTGTAAAGATACAATATGTATTAGAACATAAAAAGTTAAAAGCAAGAAGCTTCATATCCTTAATCCAGGTATTTTCAAAGATAAACTCTTTTCATCAGAATGAAGCTCCTTGCTTTGAACTTTTGATGTTCTAATAAATATTGTATCTTTACAATTTTTTATTCTCATCTTTCATCTCTAAAATTGATTGCTCTATTCAATATATTGAGTTTTATATTATCACGATAGATTATTATTAAGCGATTATTCAATTATCTTTTATTTTATTACAACATTTATATATATATATATATATATATATATATATATATATATATATATATATATATATATATAAGTTAGGTAGTCCAACTCCATTGTAGAGCTCAATGGATATTAGAAGTTTACACTGTACTAATATTTAATTCCATAGCAGTTATGAATTGAGATATTTTCTCGCAAAATAACACAAGACCTTACAAAAAGCAAAATTTGTGTTTATTTAAAAAGATTACGAGCGTTTCACCAATTGTTAATACAGACGAGACATTTATAAAGACAAAGCTTGAATTTTATCAACAAACGAATCTTCAGATATAAATAAAGAAACGAACGAAGGACATTGTTTATGAAAAAAAACATTCATTCTTTTTTGTTAATTTTTTTTCCTGTTTATAATACGATACACGCGGTGAACAAAAAGCTACAAATCAGCCATCTTTTATTTTTCATATATATATATATATATATATATATATATATATATATATATATGTACACACACAGATACACACACACACCCACATACATATGATTGCCATATATATTTTCATTTCTTACTATATTATATATATATATATATATATATATATATATATATATATATATATATATATATATATAACGTAAAATATAATAACACGAAATTACATGATTGTCGATGCAATAATTCCCAAATTTTTACACTTTTATTGTCATTAATTAAGGGTATGACTACATATCAACCAAACTATTTAATTATCACATCACTACAGTATAAATCTCTATGCATGAGTGGATGAAGTGTGTGAGGTGCGCTGAA
Organism: Sepiola atlantica; assembly: GCA_963556195.1. Classification (NCBI taxonomy): domain Eukaryota; kingdom Metazoa; phylum Mollusca; class Cephalopoda; order Sepiida; family Sepiolidae; genus Sepiola; species Sepiola atlantica. Next base: position 187,177,108 of record OY744519.1, read on the forward strand.
GAAAAATTCCTACCAGTAAAATACATAGCCCTGTTGTGCTGGCATACCCTTAATGACAATAAAAGTGTAAAAATCTGGGAATTTCCTTGCTTTTGTACATTTAGTGTATATGAATTTTCATCTTAACCCTATTAAGGGCATATGATTTCAGTATACTGGCATTTTTCATGGAAGGTCACTACTTTTGTAAAGGCTATGTCTCAATACAATGGTAATTTTTAAGTTTTTTTAGAATTTTCTGGAAAACTAAGGTATATGATAAACTGAAATTAAAATGCCATCAACTAGACCCTAGAACCTCTATCTCTGCCAAAAATCAGCTGAATCCATCAAATAGTTGATGAGATACAGGGTGGCACATATGTACGGACGTACACACAGATAACATGATTTCATGATTGAACTTTCTGGATCTCTGGGTTGCCTTGACTAATGATGCTGAAATTCTACACACTTATAGAACCTATGAAATAAAAATTTTGTGCAAAGTTTTAACTAATTTGGTTTATTGGTTTTTGAGTTATGATTGATCAAAGAAATAAGATTTCTAGCATAGGCCATTCGTAAAGTCTATTACGGGATAGAGCGCTCTCGCGCCTCCCTTGATTAGTGAGAGAAAACCCCAGCAGAGTGCTCGAGTATTAAGAAAAATTCGAAAATATGAGCATAATATTTATTTATATATGTAATTACAGAAGATCAGAACAACATCGGTACCGTCGGTTTCAAATCCAAACAAAAGTGACGTATAGTTGGTCACCAATGTCGAACTCTCTTCAGCCTCTGTTTATGACTGTCTCCCCGGAAAATGGCGGCTCGCACGCTGTGTGACTTTTCTACGATATTTCAATCCTCAACTTGATTTTCGTTTTTGTTATTTTTTTTACTGACTCGGCAAAATTTGCGGGTAAAAATACCGAATTCGTAAAAAAATGACAAAAATAAAAATAAAGTTAAGGATTGAAGCATCGTAGAAAAGTCGCCTAGCGCGAGAGCCGACATTTTCATGGGAGACAGACATAAACAGAGGCTAAACAGAGTCCGACAAATAAAATCAATTATAGGTCCCCTTAGTTTGGATTTGAAACCGACGGTACCGATGTTGTTCTGGTCTTCTTTAATATATATATATATATATATATATATATATATATATATATATATATATATATATATATACTGATCGCTGTATCAGCTTTTGGGACGGGCTCAAAGTTTTTAGTTTTCAGTTATATTATATACAGTACTCGATGCTTTCTTAGATAGATATTTATAGTACTTAAATAAATTACGTGTTTTAATAGGCCATTAAATTTGCGTGTTTTAATAGGCCATTACATTTGTGTGCTTTAATAGGCCATTAACACATAACTTTTTAAAGTATTATGTCTCTGTTTATACAAAGTTAGGTATGTGTTTATGTTTATATATTTTTATGTATAGAATTCACTCCTAATCTGATTAACCGATTATTATGAATTTTGGAATACAGCTGCTTGGTGTAAGAATGATAACGTGGGCTATATTTAGTTCAATTTAGTTTTATGCAAAGAGACGGGTGGAAGCCCTTCGTCAGAATTCAGATACCTCCGATTTTTGTGCAATTTAAACAATAACTATTAGATATTAATTAATAGATATTCCTAAAATATGGACAAAACCGCACATTTTAATATAAAAAAATCTCAGATTTGTATTAAATTTGATCTAAAGTTTAAACAAGATACGTGAATTTTAATTTCTTCTTAAGACTCTTTAAGCTTAAGCCTTAAACGTTTAGACATTTTTCAGACATAAGGTTTTGTAGTATTATATGTTGATTTTAATCTTTGTAAGCGGACATAAAAGTGGTGCAACACTGTTCTGTTTGGGGAATTTATTTTACCTGTCCTTTGACAGATATTCTAATATATATATATATATATATATATATATATATATATATATATATATATATATAAAAATTATGGAATTAATTATCGAATGTAATGAGAAATGAAAATGGGAAAACCTGAAATTGTTTATATGTTCATAGATGTTTTGTCTTTATTCATATTTAGTTATATTGAGAAAGTCTTTGAATAAAGACGAAACGTCGATGAACATATAAACAAATTTCAGTTTTATATTTTTCATTTTTAATATATATATATATATATATATATATATATATATAAATCTATAAAACAGTAGAAATCTATTAAACTGTAGAAGTGAGATATCAAACAGCTGCCTACACACAAATACATTTACCTTAGGCTAACGATACATAAATAAATTAACAAATAAGTAAAAAAAACAAAAACCTAACAATTTAAAAATTAAAACCTATAAATAGAAATACAAGGAACCATGTGTTAAAATAAATTCACCCATTATATTGATACAACAAAGGAAACAGGATATAGGCCAATCTATAGAAAACAGAACAATAGAACAGGATATAGGAAGTGACACTAACCACACATTTGTTCGTGGGAAGCCCAACTATTGGCTGAGAGAACAACAAAGAATCTGATTGGTTAACTAGCTAGCCATGTATATAAAAACACCCGGCAAAAATAACTCCATGCATTTTAGCCTGAAGATCCCTCGGGGATGAAACGCGGGAGCCTTTGTGTAGCTTAATTGCCATAAATATATTTTCATAGCTTACTATATATATATATTGTTTATCCATCTGTCCTCTAACTACCTTTAAGACATACAAACTTCAAACTCTGTAGTAATGATTCCCTACATATTAAAGTGGCTATGACGATCAATCAAACAAACACATTTTCTGCTGATGTTATATACAGTAAAAAAATCTTTTAACTTTGTTTTTCAATTTTCTTTTTGTTTCGTTTCTTCTGGTGATGTGGCATCTTGCCGGATGCTTGACATTCACTCGCTATTTCAGAAACTCCAACCAAGAGATCTTTTTAGAATTCTAACTGTCCCGTTAAGTTCAATTGTTTGGATCTCTCATGCACTTGGTTCACCGGGTATATTCGCCAGGTAGTTTTTAATGTTCTTTTTCATGCACTCAGTGGCTCCATAAGTAATCAAACGCAGTTCATACCATTGGTCAATGTTAATACTCTCATAGGCCAGAACTTTGTGAAAATAATAACCAAGATGAGAATAGTAGTCCGAATAATCAAAATAATACCAAAAAACATAAGTTCTTTCTGAAGATCGATAATAATGTAGACCAATCTTAGATTGATAGACCAAAATCTTCCTGGGAAAATGAAAATATAAACATTAATAATACGTGTTTTCAAATATTTATTCACCCCAAACAAGGCATATTGTAACGGGCAGATAGGAGCCAGATATACAGGGGGGAAACCTGGGTGGGGAGTTAGGCAGCGAGATGTTTGTTCACATTACATTTAAAATTCTGTATGTTGGTACGGTCGGGGAAACAGTAATCAGGGAGGGAATCCCAAAGGCCAGCAGTCTGAGGAAAGAAGCTATCAGAGTAGAAAATCTCCCGGCATCTTGGGAGCTCTACAGTGAAGGGCAGTGTAGCATCGTATGGTCCTCCTCTTAACATTTGCGGATGGTTGGGTCAGTTTTTTTATCCCCATCTAGTCATAGTAACTTTGATCGCCCTATTCAATGCAACACTGCCTTGTCTGCCCTCTACTGCCCAACCGGTGCAGCTTGAAAGATCTTGCATGATACAATAATAATGCAAAGGACTGCGTAAAAATGTGGGAAACTGTTGTATGACCACATGCTTCAAAGACACATAAAGAAGAAGACAGTGAAGGGGCGGGATTTTGCTGCTACTTGGTAGTATTTTCATTGAAGAAATACAAGTGGAGTAAGTTCATCGGAGCACAGGAGCACATTCCGTGGAAGTACTTTTAAAACAAGCAATTGCGACAATTAAACAGAGTGCCGGAGTTTGGCATATATAGTGTTGGACTTATTAGGTTAGACATTTTTTTTTGCACCTTGTCTAAGAAGGAGAGGCTAGTGGTTGGTGCATCAGCCTAGATGTGGTAACAGTAATCCATACACAGGAAAATGGTAGCTTACTGTCTTCTCTTATTTGGTTTTCTATTGCCTTGTTTTGTCCGGTACTCTTTTTTGTTTGGTGATTGTTGTTTTCTGAACAGTTTTGACTACTTTATTTTAACTTTTTGTATAACTACGCCTCAAACTCCTTAAACAACTTCAAAAGTTGCTACAATCCACTTGTGACTGATTCTTAAGGCAGATATCATTTTACTTGCTTTTTTTTTTAATTACATTTGTATTTCTGTATTACTCTCTCTCTCTCTCTCTGTTGCATTTGTCATTGTCTCTCATTGTCTATCACTTGTCTCTCTGTCTCTCTCTCTCTCACACTGTCTATCATTTCTCTCTCTTTCTTTCTCTAACTTTATCACTTGTCTCTCTTTCTCTTTCTCACTGTTAATCATTTGGCACTTTCTTTCTCTATCTCACTGTCTATCACTTGTCTCTCTCTCTCTCTCTCTCTCTCTCTCTCTCTCTCTCTCTCTCTCTCTCTCTCACTGTATCTCTTTTGCTATTACACTATCTATCACTTGTTGTCTTTCTCTCTCTTTCTCAGTGGGTGATTAATATTTTACAAGTGCACTTTAAAGCAAGTAAAATAAGAATCTGAAAGATCCAAGAAGCCACGCCCACCTCCCGAGGAGAGAGTTATTCTCAAGGGCAATAACCGAGGGAGAACAGAAGCGCTTTCACCTAATTCAATCTTGTTTTACAAATTAGTCGAGTTTGAACATTTTTCAGTGAAAAAAAAACAAAAAAACAAAGAGAAAAAAGAAAAAGAATGTTTCCAATTTTTACTTCGCAGCTTTGGTTTATAAAAAAATATGGAGATTCTTAAGATGCGTCTATTGGATGAATTCTTAAGATGCGTCCATTCAATCTATGTGATTTGTGATTGAAATGATTCGTATTTGGTGAGATTGGGGTGCTTCTCCATGGTTCCACCTAGATCAAATATGGATGTTAAGAAAAAGATAGCAACAAACCTGTATGATGTACTTACTTTTGAGGGAAAATAAATACTGTTCCCCAAAAAAAATTACAGAAATTCATCCAGTAGTTTTGTTTTTATAAAATAAATTCACCTTTGCGTAATATCGCCACCATTATTATCAAAGTCAAGGGAGATAATTCCTTTTTTCGTGTTTGACTCCTACCTTCCTTGACTTTCATAATAATATTCAGTATATGGCTAAAAGTTGAATTCATTTTTAAAAACAAAACTACTGGATGAATTTCTGTAATTTTTTGTGACCGGTATTTGTTTTCCTTCACAAGTAAGTACACCATACAGGTTTGAAGACGCGATAAACTATTACACTTGTTTATTTGCCATATTAGATTAGCTAACCTTTTCAACCTAACAGTTAAAGGGGAAGTAACTCTTTGCTGATAATAAGTAATCATTTGCTTCCCCTACCTCTAAAGGCAGAGGGCAGAGCATAATGTTGATTTAGGGGACTGTCTTATTTCTAGCTCTGTTGCATACTCCATCTTTTTTGGTTTTTGGTTGTCGGGTTGCTGTTTTTATTAGAAATTGGTATTTCACACAGGCTCACTAAGATAAACGTCTTGAATGAACGGGAATTATTTTAATTGGTTGGAAATTGTGGCGTTCACAAGTTTATGCAAAGTAATCATTTTTTTTATCTTGGGACAGCTGACGTAGCACGGAGCTATTGATTTGACTGCATCCCATTTCCACTGGATGCAAAAAGAAAGAAATGAAAAGGAAAGAGTAAGCTAAACGAATGGAGAAAGAAAGAGAGTATCTTATACAAGCTATTAAGTTTTTATATTTTTTCGCATCGCATCTCTATTTTCCTCACATTTTCGTCTAACAATGCAATTTCAAACATAAACGTGACAGATCGACGGAAATGCTATTTATAACTTAAGTCTGAAAAAGCAACCAAAATGGCAGGTTGACCCCCAAAATTATAGGAAAATAATGTTGGTCTTTGTATTATCCAAATATGCCATTGAAGTTTAAAATGTATTCTTATTTGAATATGTTATATACTATTTTAAATTCCTCTAAAAACTTTCCCTTATTATATTTACTTTACTCACACACACTCACTATCCAAGTTTATCGTCTATTTTCCCTTTGACAAGAATTTCGACGTTGTCCGGCCGTCCTTATGCTAAGTCTCCAGTGTTCACGATTGTGGGGATTGACCGTGTCCATTTTCCACTGTTTACGGTCTTGCCTGATGTTTTCTTTCCATATCTTCCTATGGCACCCAGATTTCTTTTGCTGTCCAGCCTTAGGTCTCTGCATGTGCTGATATACCCCTTGCTTCTCTCAACATGTCCGAACCAACGAAGACGGTTTGCCCTTATTAGGACATAAAGTTTTATAATGGTCAATTTATCAAGTAGAGTAGCTGACCTAATGTTCTGGATCTGGTCTGGCTTTACATCGCATATCCACCTTATCATTGCTCTGTCATTTCTCTGGAGTCAAGCAAGTGAGGACTGGGTGAGGGCCCAACACTCACTGCCATACAGCATCATGCTTCTTATGCAGTTATCATAGACCTTACCCCTGGTAATAATTGGGATGGCACGGGATGTTGGATTGGGAGAAGTTTTCTAAACTTTCTTCAAGCTGTCTTGACTCTGATAGTCGAACTTAGTTCACAGCCACCTCCAGCGCTCATCATATCTCCTTTGTAGCAAAAGAAGTCTACCACCTCCAGGGTGTCCTAAACTATTTCAACTTCTGTGTAAGAGCAGTCCTCAATTGGGCGTGCAAGCCCTAGACATCTCTTATATCTGAAGTCCAGATCTGGTGTGAGCCTACCATGCGCCCCGCTGCACTATTTGTGTACCCATAGAGTACTTGAAATATTATATTACTATTTTCTTGTATGATTCTAAAAATAATTAGCCATTGGTGTGTAAAAATAAAGGTTAGAATCGGAAATTTCCTTGTAAAGTTAAAATTAAAAAGAAGGTGGAATTTTCCATTAGAAGTAGAGTTAGAGCTATGTGTACAGGAAGTTACGTCAGAGACAGGAAGTCTGTAACGATACGTGGCGAATAAACCGATCAGATCGTTTCTCTTTTACTGGACTACAAGAAAAAGTGGTTTGGTTTTGGGATTGTTGCTCCCTCCCAGTAACGCTTTTCCTCGACTGGTTTTTGGCCTTGATATTTGATGACTCATTGGTAAATAAAATGCAACCGTGTAAAATTAAACGAATTTTTTAAAATTTGCAAAACATCTACCAGAATGCATATTGGTTTCTTATCTATCTATCTATCTATCTATCTATCTATCTATCTATTTTCTAAATTTAATTTCATAAAATTCTATCAGAATGATGCAGAGGTAGGGTTCAGCCGATTTTGTTGAGAGGGGGATACATTTTGATAACATTGAGTTCAGTGTTGGGTGAAGCATAAAACAGGGTTTCAATCATTTTTTGAGCAGCAATTGAGATTCAATTTGGATCCGCACAAATATGGAAGATACATTGATTGATTTATATATCAACTAGAAGTCTACCCGTCCCAGGATGGGCAAAATTAATAGCCCGAACAGAACAGTTTTGAACCACTTTTATGTTCACTTACGAATGCTACTAAACGTTATGTCTAGAATCCTTATTCCAATTTTGTTCAAAATTATTACATGATTTTCATTCTACACAATGGCTAAAATTAAGCCTTAAGGTTGGGAGATTGCGCCGATGTTATGCCCCCTAAAATCTTTTATTTCAAAATTGCTCAGTAAAAGATAGAGTTTAATAATAATAATAATAATAATAATAATAATAATAATAATAATAATAATAATGATGATGATGATGATGATGATGATGATGATGATAAATATAAGATTTTGAATATCTACACAAATGCAACTGCGTTTCGATCCGAGATCTGGAAGCAAAATACAATTGCATTTGTGTGGCCATTGACCATTATTCCTTGACCATTATTCCTTGACCTTTTGGCAATACTACAATTCATTTTAAAAACTGGCCCTGTGTCAAACTTTGACCTCGTGGGGAGGTAAGTAAAAACGAAAATTATATATATATATATATATATATATACACCTTCTTTTGTAAGATGTTGAGAAAAATCCCAGCAGAGTGCTCGATTAATTGAGAATCAAAATACAAAAATACACAATTGTTTTTTGTTTTTAGCAAAGAAAATCCATTTCGATTCTGGTCGTTTAAGGCCTTACTAATCACATTTTTTACCTGCCTAGGAAAATAAATTACTGGGCGATTGATTTGCTGATATTGTGAGTTGTTTTTTTTCTTTTGAAGATTTATAAACTTATATTTTTCTCTGGTGAGTCACACATTTTTTTACCAATGAACTTTATCATCGGATTTGAACCTCTGTTTGAACGGAATTTTTTTTCACTATTCGAATTTGTAGAAAGACTTTCTGCTATATTTGCTTGACATTCATAATATCCTGGATTTAACTTTTTGGGATATGTTGCATTTTTTTCGTCAAGTAGATTTTCTTTGCTTTGCTCAAAACAAAAAAGAATTGTGTATTTTTGTATTTTTTATATATTTTTTTATATTTTCAAGTCTGTGCTAACAGGAATATAATTTTTATGATTTCATCTGATGATAAAATACTACATCTTTGAAAATCCATGGGTTAAGGAAAGGAAAAAAACTTTATATATTCCATTGTTTAAACTACTTGATGGTTCAATAAATATTGTTCTTCTTCCAATGTTTATTCTCATCACTCATTTTATTTTATTATTGCTCTATCTTGTATATTGAGCATTGACTTTTCAAGATAGGATAACATTTTGTCTTTATCATCTCTCCATTTTATATATATATATATATATATATATATATATATATATATATATATATATATATATATATATGCTCTAAAGTGTGCCAATCAGCTGGTGGCCTTAAACGTCGTGTACAAGGAAACAATTGCACTTAAAGGATCGGTTAGAATCTTAAAAAGATCTTTTGGTTGGAGTGTCTGGCATCCGGTAGGATACCCTATCCTCAGCAAAAACAAAAAGATAAGAACATTGAAAAAAAAAAAGAAGGAAAGTTCTGTGCCTTCTGGCTTGTCCCGGACCAGTAATCAACAGGAGTGACAAGTTTGCTCAAAGATATGCAATTCGTTGGTGGGATTGAAAAGTCAGTCATTTGCGGATCCACGGACGGTTAATAAATGAGG
>OY744519.1:187191320-187238820 GCA_963556195.1 Sepiola atlantica
TTTGCAAACATAAAAATACACTTGTGGGGGGGGGGTGATGTATAGATTTTAGTTTTACTGGTAGTTTACAATCAATAAATATTTATCATTTTATTATTCGTACCAGCAATGGAAAATTAAGTTTTAAACAAAAACAAACAAAAAAGAAACAATTAAAAGAATCGTTTTTAGCATTGGAAAATAGACTCAAATTTTTCCGATTCTGACACCCACAAAAGTTCTGATTTTTCCGATTTCTGATTCCGATTAATCGTCCCAACACAAAATGATACTAAACCTTATGTCTAGAATCCTTATTCTAATTTTGTATTAAAATCTATCACATGATTTTGATTCAAGAAAATGCCTAAAATTTAAGGCTTAAGCTTAAGGGGTCTTAAGAAGAAATTGAAATTCAGTGAATCTTGCTTAAATTATGTCGAATGACTATGGACCAAATTCAATGCAAATCTGAAATATTTGAATTTTCAAATGGTAGGTTGTGCCGATATTATCCCCCCCCCCTTAAAATGCTCTAAAAGAAATTGAAATTTGGGGAATATTTTTTATTGATGCCTCATAACTTATTGTTAAAATTTAACATAAATCGGAGGTATCTGAATTTTCACGAAGGCCTTATACCTCCTTTATACCTCTTTTGTATAAAATGACATTAAACTAAATGTAGCCCACATTTGGGGCCCTTACGAATTTGTTAACATTAAACTTAAAAACGACCATGTTATACTCAGCTGGGAAGCAGCCCTGTGGTATTGTATTCTACAAATAGGAAGTTCTTGGAACGAAACTTTGTTCATCGAAGTTCCATTAAGGTTTAGCTACACAGAGAAAGAAATGCACATTCTTTACAGTGGTTGTAGCTAGACGAGTTAATAAAAATAGCCCCAAAAAGAAAAATGTGAGACATTTAAAGCAAAATACAGATTTCATCTAAATCCAACCTTAGTTGGCACAACCCCTGTAGAGCAGAGTGAAGTATGGTTCTGTTTGGTCTTAGGAAGCCATCCTCCCAGGCATTGCCCCCTTCTTTAGGAGATCATATTGATTTATAGCCGGTTGCCGACAAGTCCAATCATGACAAATTTTACATTCATCCAAACTGCTCCCTATTTAGGGGAGATGGATTCCCCACTATAAACTAGCTAAAATGAGATTAGGGCTATTTATTCTGAGGTCATACTCCCAGGCATTACCTCCTACTTTGAAAGGATGGATTGGCTTATCGCTGGTTGGTTTTAGGTACACGGGGGGAAGAAAGTTCTTTGCAGTGGCTGGAGCTGGACGAGTTCTTGCTGTGAATGTTTGACAGGGGGGAGGGACTATAGATTGTGGCTTAGTAGAGGACCTACCATGAAAATAACAGTATAGTAAGGAAAGGCTAGCAACGTCTCTTTTGTGAGAGAGGAGCTGCACCCATCCAGAGTTCTCCTTATGTCGAGGAGCTGAATTCCCCACTGATGCCTTGTCTACCTTTGCTGCAGTGGGAGAAAGCAGGTAAATATACTTAATCTACATCCAAACATTATCTTATAACCTCTCCTACCTCACAAAACATGGGCTTTTATAATCGCTTACTTTTCAACAGGATATCTTACTACTACTACTACTACTACTACTACTACTACTAATAATAATAATAATAATACTACTACTAATAATAATAATAGTAACAATTAGCAAATACATAAAACTTGCCAGAGAAATGAAAGGGATATAAAGCATGAAGAAAGTCCTTATAATACCAATAATCGTAGGAGCACTAGGAACAATCCCCAACAAACCTGGAAAAAAGACTGGGAGAAATTGGAGTCAAAAGAATCACTGAGGCCATACAAAGGACGGCAATGATGAAAACAGTTGCAATCTTAAGGAAAATCCTCAAATGCGGAAACCAACCAGTATAAACTATAACCAGTCACATGCAAGCTACAATGGGAAGAAACAAAGCCACAGGAAGAACACCACATGAACCTAAGGAACAGAAACTGCAAGAAATTTAATACCCTCTTCCCACCCCTACAAAAAAAGTGATGGCACCAGCCTCGGCTGATAACACACAAAATAGTCGTGAAGGGTCAAGGAGGATGGGAAGACCGAAGCGGGAAAGCTTCCACTAGAAGAGAGTGGGGAGAGTACTGGGACCTTGGGGAGGCTTATTGCCACCAAAATCCCAAAGGAGACCAATGGTCGTTACCAGCGAGAAATCAATAGTAAGCAGCTGTTGCGATACCACAAAGTCATCGCTGGAAATCTGGGAAGGCTTGTTGTCACTCAGACTCCAGGGAACACCACCGGTTATTATCAGTGAGCAATCACTGACGATGACCTGTGTGTGAACTCCTAGTGAGTACAAATAATAATAATAGTTTTTCTTGTTTATATTGTTTAACAAACCTATTTTTAAACTAATTAATTTAAATCATTTCTGTTCAGTGTATAAAATAATCTGCAGATTTCCTCTTATTTTTGTACCAATGAGTCACCGCTTATCAAGACTTGAAGGCCACTCGAGGATAAGGGTGAATGGGTTTGTCAGGTGGACGGTGAGGATTGGAAATGATGGGTGAAACTAAACAGAATTTGTTTATTTGAGAGGGCGGCTCAACAAGAATTTGCTAACATTGGACTTCAAAGCAGCCATGTTGCAGTCAGCTGAGAAGCAGCCCCGTGGTATTGTATTCCACAGACTGGTAGTTCTTAGAAAGAAACTCTTCTTATGGAAGTTCCGTTTAGCTCCAGGTACACAGCGCAAAAAAGGAAAATTATTTACAGTGGTTGTAGCTAGACGAGTTTTTGCTGTGAATGTTTTACTGGGGATTAGAGCTCAGTCGAGCACCTATCATGAAAATAACGATGGAGTAGAGAAAGACTAGCAACGTTTCTTCTGTGAGAAAGAGGCTGTAGAGAAGAGAAGACCACTAGGTTTTTGAGTCGATTTTGTACTCTGTCAAGGAAAGACAGAGTGCTCTGAGCGGCACCTCCCCTGATGTGGTTTCTCATTCTATCTATCTATCTATCTATCTATCTATCTATCTATCTATCTATCTATTTATCTATCTATCTATATTAGTCCTCTTTTAGCTTATCAATTATCAAGTTTCTTCATGTTTATCTCTGTTATCTCAGGTCCTCGTATCTATCAGCTTGACTACACATCTACTTCTGTAAATATCCATTTATCTATTTCTCTACCTATTCCAGGCTGTTCCAATCTATCGCAATCTCGCCAGATTTACAGATCTATCTACATATCTATTTGGTCTCATCCTTTCTCTCTCTAATACATGTGTTGTTTTTATTGTTTATTTTATGGTTTCTGATGTAGTTTGTGTTTTTAGAATTCCTACTTTTTTTAAAAGATGTAGATTATTGCATTATTGGCGTGGGCAGGTAAAAAAAAAAATGTCTGTTTATAAGAGAAATGTTCGGTGTATATGATTTTTGTTTATTACTTCTAGAAAAAAAATGGTTGAAAAAGGCGACAAATTCACTCAAAGCATTGCAATACCCCACATATTTCACATTAAGTGCAAAGAAAAAGCCCTATAATTTTTTTCCAGCAGCAATAAAGAGAAATTATATACACCGAACACTTCTCTTATAAACAGACATTTTCTCTTACCTACCCACGCCAATAATATTATAATTTACAACACCTTAAATAAACTAGGAATTCCAGCAACATACACACACACACACACGCGCACAATTTAATAACCTGACCAATCGCCAGACGACCCAAACACTTCCTGTAGTTACTTTGTGTACTTCCGGTTTGATATAGCAATTCTGCAGACATTTACTGCACACACTCTTTTAAAAGCTGATACTCACAGCTATCAATATATATATATATATATATATATATATATATATATATATATATATATATATATATATATATATATATATATAAATATTTTTTTGAAAAACCATAACAATGTAATTTGTTAAAATAAATAAATAATATTTATTTATTTTAAACTAAGCTTTCGAATATAAAATATTCCTTGTCAGAGCAAAGTGCGTTTTTTTTCTTTTTTTTTTCTTCATCGTCTGGTGTTATTGACTTGGTGAGAAAGAAAATGTCCGGTGTTATCGACTTTTATGTTATCGTTTATAATGTGTCTACTCCTTTCTACACACACACACACACACACACACGCACACACACACACACACACACACACACACACACACACACACACACACACACACACACATATATATATATATATATATATTGTGTGTGTGTATATTTAGGCAGCATATTTTCATTTAGGCAAACATTATTAAATAACACAGTGTTTTTGCTTGATGATAATTTTTTTGATTTTTTCAATTTTCTGAATAGTCCATTTGGTCAAATTGGTGCATGTAAGTTCCGTGGGTTTCTTGTTCCATTTTTATTTCCTATTTCACGAGTACTTTCGATTTGATTCGTCAAATCATTTTCAGGTGGTGTTAGTCTTAGTGTCTTTACAAATATGTCTTTATTTATTTTTTTTTAACGCCTGAAATGCGACCGATTTTTTTTTAAAGTTATTCTTTAGTGGAGGTAAGATTTTTTAGGGCTGATGTCCTTCCTGACGATAACCCAGTGAGGTGATGGAGACCAGTGTTTTTATCGAGACACCATCTCTATGTGATTGCCTACCAGGAGCGCTTCACCTGCCCTGTGATGCTTTAATTTTTGAAATCTTTCTTTCCAATAAATATTCAGTGCAACAAATCTTTGCTTCATATTTTAAAATCCTATTAAATATTAAAACAGATTTCAATTAAATCACTCTTACTTTTGAGTAAAGTAGTAACACCTAAGGATTCTAACCTATTTTTATAATTTTGTTAAATTACATTGAAAACAATCATTGAATTAAAAAACGTAACAAATATTAATTAATTAATTAATAAAATGTCTTTTTTTAAATACTAATATGCAAATTAGTGACTCTTGCAACTTACATCGCTTTTTCATAAGCAGTATATAAAAACTATTGTGCAAAATTGAATTAAAATAGGTCATTTTGACTTCACCGTTAGTGCAAGAAATCGACCCAATTTTCACATTTATCCATTTAAGTCAGAGATTCTCAACCGTTTTTTATCCATCAACATCTTTTCCTCGTATCATTTTTTTGGCAGACCCCATAGCTCATTGTATTTTTTCATTAATAAAAAAACATCAAATCAATTATATCCAAGCTTTATTCTAAAGGAACACGGCGGACCCCTTAGAAATCTTACATGAACCCTGGGGATCCATGTGGACCCCCTTTGAGAATCACTGATTTAGATTAATCAAACTTAACACAATTCTTGTAAACATCGCGTTAAGTTTGTAATACAGAAGGAAACGGAAAAGCCCGCCATTCTTTGGACCGCAAAATCCTCCGGTTGGCATGAACATCCTTCATTGTTTGGCTTCCTTCCCGGCGACTTCCCGTTGTGAAACAAAATTTCTTTGCAACATAAATAGATTCTCACCATGAACAGCGATTACGGATGATAAATAGATCTTTCGCTCTGCAAATATGATTGGAGAAGAAAGACCTTGAAGAAAGCATATAATGGCGGCAACTTAGCATAAAGCGATGCTCTTTATGAAAAAGAATCGAGTGCTCTAGGTAATGTAAGCATACATTACACATTATAATTCTCTTACTTTTGCCCGCAATAGCATATGAGTAAGATATCTGACCGCTGTTCAAATAGCCGGTTTTCGAATTTCAGCTTGAAACACTCGTTATGTCTAGCCACACTGAAGAGATATGATATGGAAAAACAGGAGTCTGTTTCATATATATGTATATATAGGCTCTGAATAGGTTCGTTGAGTCCTCTAGATTGTCTTTATGTTTACGCTGTATAAGTTAATTTCTCCAATGTTGTTCTGATCTTCTGTAATACATATATAAATGAATAAACACACACACACACACACACACACACACACACACACACACACACACACACACACACACACACACACACACACACACACACACACACCCACATATATATATAAGCCCCTTTAAGAAAGTGAAATTGAGCCGACAACGTTCCCTGAACACTCGTTCGATAGTCTACTATCTGTGCTTGCTTGGCATAAATAGAATTTAATTCATTTTCTTTACGTGGCGATTTCTTGTGGCCGTTTAGTTCCAGCGCTTGCTTGAGGAGTCTAGGGTGATTCTGTAACTGGGTTCGAATCTTGCGACCGTCTGAAATTATAATCTCCTACACTGATGATAGCAGAAGCTTGAAACGTAGGTAAAAATAGTTTAATATTTACTACATTGGCTTGTCGATGTTTTTGATCAATGGTTATTAGAAACTAAGATCTCATCAGGCAGAAAAAATCTGATCTTTCATTTAGATGTTCATATTGGTACACAATGAAAAGAAAGGAAAAAGAAAAAGCCAAATTCATATTTTTTCTTTTTCTTTTTTTTTCTTTTCATTCTTTACCAATATGAACATCTAAGTGAAAGATCAGATTTTTTCTTCCTGATGAGATCTTAGTTTCTAATAACTATTGATCGATAACATCGACATTACATTGTAGCAACTTTTTGTACATTTCTGTATAAATAAAAATAAACATATATATATATATATATATATATATATATATATATATATATATATATATATATATATATAGTCTTGGAAGTTTCTCAGCCATTAGAACTATATAAAAAAACAAAAAAAAAAACAAAAAAAAAACCTTAAGTCCCAGGGCGTTCAGTGGAAAATCACTCATGTAAGTCAATTTAACTTTTACAGTTATTATATTAGTTTGCTTCTAACATTATTTAAGGGATCATCAGTTGTTTACCATGAAAAACTGTTTTGGGAATTTAAAAACAAGACAGTATTTAATTTCATGGCTTCCCAGCAGAGTTGATCAGACCCGACTTCCCTTAAAAGACAAAAACATAAACGTTCCGTATACTAAACCTATGTTTTGTTCCGTATAAATGTTTTGCTAACTTATATTAGTTATTAAAAAAATATATATATATATTTCATTAAATACGATAGACAGCTTCTGTCTATATACTTTTGTCCTGATCCGTTCCAATTTCCTGATGTAATTCCTTGTTTCTAGAAGGAACTGGCCGATGAATCTGCCATAATCGCTTTTAACCCGAGCACTTTCTGATTCATCAGGATCCATCATCATTATAATGGTCATGGTGCTCAGATATTTATAGGGATGACAGTCTTTTGTTTGTTTTCTCTTCAGGAATCACATGTTCTTTCCTATAATTATAAGGTACTATGTGAGCTATTAAAGACATTAAAGGATATTGTCACTATTATTCAAATTTATTTTGTTGATAGTTGTTTTTTTTGTTTTAATGGGTAGAGCTTCTAGTATATGCAGTTTTTGTTTGTTAGTATCGTATTTAATGAAATATGTTTAAAGGAAGGAATGCTGCCAATATATATATATATATATATATATATATATATATATATATATACTTGAGGTCCGGGGTTTCGAATCGCATGACCGGTAGTGAATAGTCATATCTCTATGCTGATGAGTCCCGATTGAAAAAAGACGAAACGTATACGTACATAGATAATAAACAATAACAAATATTTATTATTTGTCGCTCCTTGAAAGTAGAGCACTGTAATTGGTAGTATTAACACAGCATGACGTCACTTGCTTATAATGCATCATTCCTTCCCTTAATAGAAGTAGAATGCCTCGACGTCAAAGCCGCCGTTAAAGTGTTAAAATTATCATAGTTTATTCGCTGTTTACAATTGGCCCAGCGATTAGCGACGTCGGACTGGAGTTGAAAAATACTTGAGGTCCGGGGTTTCGAATCGCATGACCGGTAGTGAATAGTCATATCTCTATGCTGATGAGTCCCGATTGAAAAAGGACGAAACGTATACGTACATAGATAATAAACAATAACAAATATTTATTATATATATATATATATATATATATATATATATATATATATAAATATTGGTTTTTATCTATATACGTATACGTTTCATATTTTCGGGAATCGTCAGTGTAGAGATAATTATTCATACCGGTTGCATGAGTTGAAACCCGGGAATACGAGTCATGTTATAACCTAAATTCCAACGCCTTGACCCACTCGACCACTCGAAACAATCTGATAAATCAGCGAGAGTTTAAATCTGTTATAGGCAGCCGTTGTCAAGAATGTTCAAGTACTGAAGGAACATGCATCATATATATATATATATATATATATATATATATATATATATATATATATATATATATATATATATATATATATATATATATATATATATATATATTAGTATTTTATGTATGAAAACCTAGAAATGATAATTAAGGAACACAATAACAAAATACTAAAAGAGAACAACAGAGAGGAAAAAAATAACAACCTACATAAAAAAAGGTGGAAAATGTAACAAAAATAACACTACGAAGAACAAAAATATAAACAATACTAATAGAAATAAACAAAACACCAATAATAACCACCCGAATAGAAACGAAAAAGTTAACAATGAAGAGAAAAGATGTAACTGCATAAATCGTAAACTTTGTCCACTACAAAATAAATGCCTAACGAACAGTATTGTATACCAAGCAATGATATTTGCCAAGGAAAGACCAAATAACAAGAAATACTATGTGGGTATGACCTCCCTAGATTTTAAAACCAGATACTATGACCACAAAAGCACATTTAAAAACAGAGAACGCCGAACTAAAACAGCACTAGCAAACTACTATTGGGAGCTCAAAGATAATGGACACTCACCAATAATCGAATGGAAAATAGTAAGACAGACCAGTACATGTAGAAATTTAGACGACCCGTGTAGATTATGCCTGAATGAAAAATTTGAAATCCTAAATTTTAAAGATCCCCGTAATCTATTAAATTCTAGAAGTGAAATAGCAAATAGCTGCTTACACAGAAATAAATTTACCTCAGGCTAACGATAAATAAATAAATAAATAAAAAACAAAAAAACAAACTTAACAATTTAAAAATTAAAACCTAAAATAGAAATACAAGAAATCACGTGTTAAAATAAATTCACCCATTATATGGACACAACAAAGGAAACAGGATATAGGCAAATCCATTGATAACAAAACAATAGGGTATAGGGAGTGACACCTACAAAGCCTTTGTTCACGGGAAGCCCAACGATTGGCTGAGAGAACAACAAAGAATCTGATTTGTTTACTAGCAAGCCGTGTATATAAAAACACCCGGCAAAAATAACTCCATGCATTTTAGCCTGAAGATTCCCCCCGGGGATGAAACGCAGGAGCCTTTGTGTAGCTTGGTTGCCATAAATATATTTTCATAAATTACTATATATATATATATATATATATATATATATATATATATATATATATATATATAATGATTGAATGCTAAAGTCGGGTCTATTTCTCACACTGACACTAAAGTCAAAACGCCCTATTTCAAGTTGATTCTATTTTAAACAATCAAAGCACCATCTTTTTCATATATTGCATATGTATATATGATATCTGTCGCAAGGTTAACTAATTTGCATATTGGTTTTGAAAAAAGACATTTTATTAATAAACCTCTTAACCTCTTTGCCGGAAACTCTTTAACATTGCGCTGTCTTGCCTTGTTCTTTTCTGATGATATTGTCTTCTGAGCAGTCGATAATATTACTGTTGTCTTCAATTAAAAGTTTTCAGAATTGTGTGTCAATCCCCTTAACAATTTAAAACCTTCTTTCCCTCTTCTTCTATTCTAGTCAATGACAAACTTCAGCAATCTGAAGTGACACTCGACATTAAGCAGAGTGGCTCAAAAAATCAGGCAGTAAAGTAATCAGCCTGAAGGTGAAGTCATCTCGTTTGATTGCAAAAGCGAAGGAAAAGAAATACAATATCTCGATGCACTTCTACAGAAACTGTTTAGTCATTGCAACCAAAGGAACAGAACCGCACCCGCCCCTCTCCCCCAGATGGTGCAGGTGGCGGGTGTTGATTTTAAAACGTACTTCCTCATATTACTAATAGTCATTCAAAGAAAAAAAAAAGGCTGATGGCAAATTCCAAGCTAATCTTTCTTCATCCTCTCACTTGTTACATAATTTGTTTTACCTCCCTCCCACCGCAGTAAGATGTGACACAAGGTCAGAAAGTGGGATTTGGTGAGCCAGCGCACTCTGACACTGCAAAAAATGCCTGGGCATCCCCGTCAGCACTTCCCGGTTGGAGCGTCTCAGGCATTTAGCAATAAACTAACTCCACCCCAAAGAGGGGAGGCAAGGCCTGAGTGGGTGGATCTCCTAGGGCATCCCAGAATCATACCTCAGTCCGACAGAAGAAAGGCCACTATCAGTCATTATGGCCCACCCTCATCGGACTGATTGTCGAGAACGAATCATTGACATGGTAAGAATGGCGGCTCTGACTTTCGCAGTAAGACCGAGAAATGAGAGTGATGTGTTAGTAGTTAAAAAGATTTCTACTGATTGACTGGAAATCTTGTCTACAGTAAAATACCCCAAATGTTAGATCTCTCGGCCTGTTATAGGAATGTCCTTGGTTATGTGGTATTGGCAAAGAACATTATTTTTGTCAGTGTTTAATTTTATGATCTACAGATATACAGTGGCACTTGATCTAACTTAACCAGGTGAGCACTGTTGTCCGGCTCAAGACCAACATGGCCAAGATCAAGTGGGCATCCCTAAAGTCCAACCCTTCCTCCCCGTGGTATGGAGGTGGAAACATGGTAGTGTCAGAGCTACCCGGCTAACAGGGCTCTGATGAAAATCCAGGTGGATTCGGCATCAGGATCCGTCGTCCTCTGGTCGTCTCTGCCTCTGCATGTGGTGAGCAACGACATGCAAACCAATGGAGTGGAAGGGGAAAAGTTGCTTCTATGCCATTCCTTTTTGTATTCTGGATGAAACTTTTCTCTGACTTCGTATGCAACCACTGAGCCTTGATGTTCTCGGTATTGGTCGTAAACACCTGCAATCCTGCACGCTAACAGATTAGTTGCGTCCAACGAGAAGGACTTCATGCATGATCTTGGTGAGCTCTATGCAGATGTCTGACTTGGCTAACAAACAAATAAAAGACCAATTTCATAATCGCTTACGACGCCATCACTGTCAGTCTTTGCCAGATCAGAAAGGTCAACAGCTATGTCTACTTGGCCAGGAACTGACCATAGAGCACAGGGACAGCTGAACACTGATGTAAAGGAGGGCCACTAGGCTGGCTATGCCTCCATTCTAGCGCTGGATATCAATAAGACGAAAACATAATTTCAAACTTTTTTTATTAAACATTTTTTTTAATAAATGATCAACATGAACCGTATGTACTATAAAAATTCCTGTGACAATGTAATAACAGCTACAGTACAGGACCCGTAGGTAATTGTATAGCACTTGTATGTGGAACGCTATGCTCCATTTCAGTGAAGCCTGACAAGGCCAGACTTCAAATGTCTGCAGCGCAATGATTTGTAACATCAAGCCAAAAAATATTTCCACGGTGCGGACAAGTGAGTGTCTGGGGAAACTTGGTCTTGCAGACCGCAATCCCATCTTGAGGGGGAGAAGACTCCACTGGTATAGCCACATGGACAGATCCAGTAGTGCAGTCAACTGTGTATTAAACCTACAAGTTTCTGGTAGGCGCGGAGTTGGCCGGCCAAAGTTGTCTTGGAGGGAGCTGACAGAGAGAGACCGCAGAGACTGGATGCTCTTAAACGCTGACCCTCAGGATCGAGAAAAGTGGAAATCTGCTGTGAGGACTGACATGTGTGCAGTTAGCCAGCTGTCTGGAGGGGTGACCCACTGGTGTAGACATGGCCCCTAATCCTGCATGATAATCAAAAGACCGATGACGATGAAGAAGAAGAAGAGCTAATGGGATAGTAATAAAAGATCTAGAAATTTTATCATACCAAGTAAATGTAAAGTGCGTTTTATCTTTTTCACATATCTAATTGACTAGAAATGAATTTCACCTGAATTGACACTAATGGATACAAATTAAAATTTAACGCTAAGGACACCTGCAAAAAGAAACACATCTCAGACGTGGGCATCAATGAGACAACTGTTTCATCATTTCAAACGTTTTTTATACATTTTTTTTTTTTTACTAAATTATCATCATTTATCAAGGTCAGGTGCCACTCGAGGATAAGGGTTAAAACATGAAATAATAGTCTGGACATGTCTAGGAAGATCGTTAATGTAGATTTGCAAGAGAGTTGGCACGAGATAGATCCTTGAGGCAGGCTTGCATTGATACGATGTGCTTCACTTCTGCCCATCAACAACTACTTTTGTGGACCTATCAGAGAGAAAGGATTCAATGGTCACAAGGACATTGCCAGCTATTCCATAGAATTGTGAAGCAATTTTTTGTACCAAACCTTATCAAATCCCGTTGATATGTCGAGAGCTATTGCTCTAGAAACAAAGCCCCTCCCCTGGCCTTAAGTGTCACGAACCGTCCAACCGACGAAGCCTCTTATAGAGCTGAATGGAGACATCTAGAAAGGTAGTCAACCTAGTGAATGAACACACCGGCATTTAAACAATTACCGCATTGATTAATTACTCGGAGTAATTGACCCTGATTGGTTAATTGGAAATTAATTAAAATAATTTGCATCTGGGATGGTTTTTCCATGGATTCCTCTTCAAGCACGTTTCTTTTTTTTTTGCAAAGTTTTCAAAGCAAAACTCGAGTTTGGCACAAGAACAAACAAGAAAAGAGACATTTTGTTATTACAAAGAAGATTGGTGGCGACGGTAAAAATTTGGTATAAAAAATTCAGTTTTATATATTTTAAAAATCAAATAATAATTTATTTTAGAACAAAAATTACAATTTGTATTATTTGTATTATTAAGACTGCTGTTCTCATCTTGGATGTTATTCTCACAACGTTTTGGCCGATGTAACCTCCACAAGAATCCATCACGTAATGGGTGAAGTTCTAAGTAATAACTAGTTGTAAGTGACAGTCTATTGGAGGTTGAAGGTTCAATCCTCAGCGCGGGCAATACTAAAAATGCAATTACGAATTACTTAAGAATTCTAGCACGTCATGGCTGATGGAATGAGAGCAAGCAACCCGAATCGATTAAATTATGGGTTCTGTTCGAAATTCCGTACAGATTCGCAAGTTCAGTATAACGATTACAGAGTTTGACAAGACGCATCTGAAAGAATGGTGGAGATTACATCGGCCGAAACGTTGTAAGAATACCATCCCAGATGAGAACAGTAGTTCGAATAATCCAAATACTACAAATAATCAATCTTTAAAAAATTCCGAAACAAAAAAATTGATTAACTACTCGAAGTAATTGACCCTGATTGGTTAATTGGGAATTAATTAAAATAATTTGCATCTGGGATGGTTTTTCCATGGATTCCTCTTCAAGCGCGTTTCTTTTTTTTTTCCAAAGTTTTCAAAGCAAAACTTGAGTTTGGCACAAGAACAAACAAGAAAAGAGACATTTTGTTATTACAAAGAAGATTGGTGGCGACGGTAAAAATTTGGTATAAAAATTCAGTTTTATATATTTTAAAAATCAAATAATAATTTTTTTAGAACAAAAATTACAATTTCAGATCATGAAGCGATTCTATTCAAGGTTTGGGCGAATACTAAGAAAAGTTGGTTTATTTTAGGGGAATGCTAAAAAAATGCTGATCGGCACTATTTCTAAACAACTAATTATATTATACAACCATGATATTCAAGTAAAAAAAATATAGCAATTTGAATCGTACGCACGAAATGGTAAAATAAATGTTGCAGGAGAGAAGAGATATAATAAAAATATAAATAAAATATTTTATTTTTCTACTTTGTAAAAATTGAAGAGAAAGGGCTTATTTTCCTTGCAACATATAAGAGCAGAGTTATTTCCCTTGTGTTCTGCACCATTTATTTACGTCGGCCATATAAAAAAATTAATGTAACAGGTTGTTTTTCAGCTTTTAGCATGTACGATTAAAATTGCTGTAATTTACTGTTTTTTTTTTTAAATAAAAAAAAACACGTTGAATATACTGGTTTTATATAATAACCAGAAGAATATCCATTCTAGGACGGGTAAAATTAATTCCTCGCACAGGACAGTTTTGAACCACTTTTATGTCTCCTTGCAAAGATTAAAATCAAGATATAAGCATACTAAACCTTATGTCTAGAATTCTTTTTTCTAATTTTGATCAAAATTCATTACATGATTTTGATTCTAGAAAATATGTAAAAATATGTAAGAGGGTTTTTAGAAAAAATTGAAATTTAAGGAATCTTGCTTAATTGGTGTCTTGTGACTATGAATCAAATTCAATGCAAATCTGAAATATTTGAATTTTCAAATGGGTGAATGTGCCTTATTATGCCCCCTAAAAGTCTTAACACCCCCCCCCCCCCCCAAATAAAAACTAAAATTTGGGGAATATCTATTAATTGATGTCTATTACCTATTTTTTTAAATTTCACAAAAAATTGGAGTTATCTGAATTTTCACGAAAAGATTCCGCCTATTTTTTACCCCTTTTGCATAAAACTAAATATAGCCCACATTTGGACCTCTTACGTTAACAGCTGTGTTCCAAAATTCATAATGATTGGTTAATTAGTTGAGGAGTGAATCTTATACATGCAGATATATAAGTATATAAGCATAGGTAACTTTATAACGATAAAGATAAGTTGTTTTTTTTCACTAACGAGTCACCACTTATCAAGGCTAAAAGCCACCCAAGGATAAGGGTTAATGAGATGAATCGATTGACAGGTGAATGAAGATGAAGATTATGAGAGGATTGAAAATAAAAAAAGGAATACATACACTTTGATGACTTATGAAGACGGTTGATGGCAAGAGTTTATTGACATTAGATTTGAAGATGACCATGTTGTAGCCCTCAAAGAGGCAATCTTGTTGCAACGTGCCACACAGATGTGAAATTCTTGGAAAGAAACTCTGTCTATGGAAATTTTGTTTGATATTAGGCAGACGGATGAAGAAAGAGAAATTTATTGCAGAAATGTTTTAAATAGTGCCGAGCAGGTTTTTAGGAGGATTTCGTTTAGCTAATATTAATCGGAAAATGTATGAGATAATCCAATGATCCCTATAGTACAATTGAACCACTGCAAGTTTAGTTTTAATTATGAAATGAAAAACGTTAATGGATTTTATGTTTAAGAATTTTTTAGATGACAACTGGTAATTTGTATTCTTTGTATTATTTGGAGGTTACATTGGCTGAAACGTTGTGAGAATAAAACCCAAGTAGTCTGAATAATCTAAATAATACAAATTATCTTGGATTTTATTCACACAACGTTTATATGTATATTTATCCTCATATATATATATATATATATATATATATAGTGTCAAGTTATATATATTTATAAATATATATTTAATATTTATTAATAAATATTAAATTATATTTACCTACAGACGACGTCGTTTTGAGCTTTTGCTCTCATCAGTGCAGGGAAGTGATCATTTCAGACGGTCATGAGGTGCAAACCCGGTTCCCTGGCTTCACATGCTTTCACTCTATCCTAACAGTCATAGGAGATTACCACATGATATGGAGAATTTAAGTTATATTAATGCCGATTACAGCATAAACATTAAGACAGACTAGAGAACTCAGCGAACTTACTCGGAGTCTTGCTTTGTAGCTAAGTGAATGTCTATTTTAAATATCTCCTAACAGTGCTCAACTTTAATTTTTTTAAAGGGGCATTAATAATATTTAGTAAAAAATAGTAACTCTACACATCTCAAAAACAAGAATAGGCTTAAGGCTCTTACAATTCATACTAGATTGTCCACATGAACTGTGGTGCAACGGATAAAGTGCTGAGTAAAAATCAGTTCTAAATGATAGTCTTCTGGAGGTTGAAGGTTCAATCCTCAGTAAGAATCAAGACTTCGAGTAATGTACTCGTGATTTACATAAAGGGTTTGGTTCGAAATTCCGTACAGATACCCAAGTTCAACAAGATGCACCCGAAGAAGGTCGGAGGTTACATCGGCCAAAACGTTGTGAGAATAACATCCAAGATGAGAACAGTAGTGCAAATAATCCACACAATGTAAATCGACCTGTTAACTACGCAGCAATTAAATTTATGTTTCTTTTCGTCTCTAATTAATTTGGGCAAAGATTACTATTGACGACATAAATTATTTTTAAGGAAATACCTTTGTGACAATTACTTTTGGACTAGGCCTTTTGGCTAAGATCAAAGTGTAGTATCTGTTCCGATGGATACTGCACTCCATAGACTGGTATTGTCTTGGCCTTCGGGGCTTGATTTACGTCGGTCTATGGGTCTGTCCTGTGCAGTTCTAGGAGGTCCACCCTCCCAGGCTTCGCCTCCCCTCTTTGGGGAGGAGTAAGTTTATTGCTTACTGCCTGAGGCGCCCCTACCGGAGAATGCCGACGGGACTGCCCAGGCAATTTTTTATAGCCAGAGTGCTCACCTCTCGGGCGCTGGCTTTTCAAACCCCACTTTCCCGACCCGACCTTGGATCACATCTTACTTGTGGGAGTAAGATAAAACTGGCCTTGTGCCTAACTCCTGGAGAGGAGTAAATAAATACTCATTTGTGACAGATTTGCCTTAAAAATAATATTTAATAGAAGTTATAAGCATAAGTTAGAAGTTCCATAATTATTAGTTGTGAATAAAGTAATAAGGCGTCAAACATCGTGTTTAGTGACCGAAAGCAAAATGTACCGGACACCTTATTACTTTTTACTCACAACCAATAATTACAGAACTTAAAATATTTATAACTTCTATTAAATATTAAATATTAAATATTTGTAACACAAATGAGTAGGTAAATTAAACTAAATTGTTTTTGACTAATTTCCCAACGGTATTTATTTTAAAATAATTTATGTTGCCAAACCTGTATTAAAAATTTTTGTATCGCAAGGTTTAATTTATTCTTTTTCTTGTGGAAATATTTTGCTACAAGATTTCTGTTGCCATTTTTTTTCTGTGTCCGTGTGTTCATTCCATCTGTTCTTGGAGGCCACGCACTACCATTCAACATTCGGATTGAATTCCCCTTTTCTTTGTTATTCTTCGCTAGAAAACCAGGCTCTTCATGGTCGAATCCGTAGCAAGAAACTACTACAAACCATTCCCAATCGCAAAAGAAATTAGTCCCAGCCGTTCCCTCTTTTCCCCCAAATGTATAAGGATCCTTTCTTATCTATCTACTAGCAGGAAGACACGACATTGCTCGAGATTGAATGAGAATCACTACTATGTATGTACCAGTGATGGCTTAAAATGCACCAAACATTGATGTTATTGCTTTTTTTCCTATGTATGTACTAGTGATGGGACGATTCCAATTTCTTTTCCTGGTGCTACCAGATCAGGTTGTCTGAAGATACCGGCTTCCTGACTAAAAATGCACCAAACATTGATGTTATTGTGTTTTCCTTTCCCTTTGAAACACCTAATCATGTTCTCCAAAGCTAAAAACAAAAACCTTTTTGAGTCTACAAAACAACCAAACCAATCACCATGAATAAATATTTGAAGATATAAAGAACTTGAAGCATAAAAACTTTTACAAAAATGACCGGATTTAGCATTAAATAACCCGAAAAGGGTTGATATGCCGTAAAACAAAACAACCAAACCAAGCCAATTTTTCCCGATTCAGATACAATTATCGATTCTGTTCTTAATTCCCGATTCCGATACAATTATCGATTCTGATTCCGCTTCCGATTCTTTTTAAATTTCTAAATATTCAGTTATAGACTTGTTGTGTTTTTAATTTTCGGATAACCGTAAAAACCCATGTTATGTGTGCATATAATTTCGCTAAAGTAAAATTACACTTGTAGGGTGGGGGTGGGGGTGGGGGTGGTGGTGTAGGTGGGGTACGTTAATGACACGAGTAGATATTTCGAACTATTTTTTCTCAAATGTTTTCCTCATAATTGATTAAAAATAGTGAGCCAACTAAAGATATATTTCAAAATTTTTAAAAACAAAGCTGATAAGCAGTAGTTCGTCGTAAGTTGACAAAATGTTATTTAAATTTTTTCATAAACAATTGAACATAGTCAACCAGGATCTATTTTAGTAAAAAAAAAAAAAAAAAAAATAGACTAGTAAGTAAGTTAATTTTACAATGAAAATACTTTAAAGAGAAAAAAAAATAACAAGAAGAAAAAGGAACAGAACACTGTTTACCTTTTTCTTTCTGTTTTTTCTTATTTATCCACTTGTGCCATTTTTACCATGTCATTTTTTTTCTGGTGCCATTTTTACCTAAATTTGTTATTATGGTCTATAGATTTTAGTTTTACTGGTCGTCAAAAATCAATAACTAATTATCATTTCATCAGTAGTACCAGCAATGAAAAATTAAGTTAAAAAAATAAATAAATAACATAAAAGAATCGTTTTTTGAATCGAAAATTAGGCTAAAATTTTTCCGATTCCAATACCAATACCGATTCCGATAACCCAAAATCTTCCGATTTTTCCGATTCCCGATTCCGATTAATGGTCCCAACACTAGTATGCACCTTTTCACTATGCTCATAAGACCATATTACTTTCTTTGTTTTTACTGCCCTTCCACCCTCCCAACGTTTCGCCCCCTAATATAGTCTGAAGAAACTTAAATGATAGAAAACGCTCTGAATGAATGTCTTATACATAGGATTTAAATTTCAATAACATCAGATATACGTATTTTAAGTTTTAAGGGGCTTCTGTCCCAATCGGTAACTAAGAAATGCGGCCACATAACGTAGAGATTCAGAACCACTTCCATTGTCTTCCCTGGAGAATTTTACACATATGATATAAACTTCATCAAAATAGGATATATTTGAAATTTTAAAGGAGGTTCAGCCCCTATAGCTCACTTAGGTAAAGAGGGCACTTAGAGATTAACGACCACTTCCATTGTCCTCCCCAGAACAGTTTATACATATAAGTTAAATTTAATAAAAATAGGATATATTTGAAGTTTTAAGAGGGTTATGCTCCCATAGCCCCCCCCCCCATAAGGAGGGCACTTAGAGATTTGGAAACACATCCATTGTCTTCCCCGGTAAATTTTACATAAGAAAACACTTTTAGATTTTATTTAGATTCTCTAACCTTTCTTTCTATAGGGAACACAAAAACATCATACAGCGACATTAAGTTTTATATTTATAGAAGATATACGATTAAAAGGTTATAGGATTAAGCAGAGTACACATTACTAAGGCAGTAGCTTTTGTGATGTCAATACCCGAGTTCGAATCTCACGTAAGTCTAAAGGATTGTTTTTATAAATCTAAAGAACTCAATATAAAATAACATAAAAAACATTATATAATTAAAAATAAAACTAAGTGACATTTTTTTGGATAATTCTAAAAAAGTAGACATAAAGAGTAGTCGGCATTATTTTAAAGCGAATTATTTTTGCTAAAAAAAACAACATAGTTTCTAATGTTTTCTTTTGCCAATAAAACAATACGTAAATATATTCATCATAGTTACTTCAAAGTGTAGTATATGTTCCGATGGATACTGCACCCCATACTGGTGTTGTCTTGGCCTTCGGGTCTTGATTTACGCCGGTCAATGGGTCTGTCCTGTGCAGTTCTGGGAGGTCCACCTTTCCAGGCTTTGCCTCCCCTCTTTGGGGAGGAGTAAGTTTATTGCTTACTGTCTGAGGCGCCCCTACCAGGCAATTTTTAAACCCCACTTTTCCGACCCGACCTTGGGTCACATCTTACTTGTAGGAGTAAGATAAAAACTGGCCTTGTGCCTAACTCCTGGAGAGGAGTAAATCAATACTCTCTCATGCAAATATTAAGTATCGTATTTTTTTCCACGAGATTTCACAACTATTTTTACTTCGTAAAGCGGTAAAAAACTAGGTAAAGATGGAAATTAACATACCCAGATACTGTACTAACACTGTTTAAGGAGCAGGTATAAACTCGTCTTGGTAAAAACAGTACAGTAGGATGCGTTAAATGTTTTCAAATATACGCCTATGTTTTGAACGTTTTAAATGTTACATAAAGAGGGTCGTTGTTTGAACGAAAACATTTGAGTGACACCTTGAGGGTCAGAGATGACCCCGGACGGAAGTTGACGAAACCACGTGACTTCCGAACGGAGATTTTCTGCCTCTTAGCTGGCGAGATTTCAAAAACGTTTTTACAATGTCAATACTCGAGTTTGAATCTCACGTAAGCTGAAAGGACATAAAACGAAACCTGAATACGTGTTTTATAAATGTAAAGAAATTAATATAACATAACATAAAAGGCATTACATAAATATATTTTTAAAACTAAGTGACATTTTTTTGATAATCCTTAAAAAGTAGTCATAAAGGGTATTCGGCATTGTTTTGAAGCGAATTAGTTTTGCTTGAAAACATAATTTCCAATGTTTTTTGCCAATAAAACAATAGGTAAATACATCATCATAGTTACTTACTCTTATGCAAATATTAAGTATCGTATTTTTTTCCACAAGATTTCACAAATATTTTTTTACTTCGTACTAGCTATAAAGCGGTAAAAACTAGTTCAGGATGGATGTACTTATCCAGATTAGGACATAAGCTAACCCTAAACCTAAATCTAACCCTAACCAACGCCAAGGTGATTTTAGGTCATAATCTGTATAAGTACCAAGATGGAAATTGACATAGGCGAGATTTCAAAGACGTGTCCGGGGTGCCGTCACTAATCGGGAAGGGAGCACAATGTAACGAAATGTAGCGGGACGAGCTATCTTTCTATTTCTCTCTCTTTCTCTCTCTCTCTCTCTCTCTCTCTCTCTGCCACGCGTACAAAAGTAACCTGCATTTTTGGCGTTTTCTGTGACTGTTCTTCTCTTTGCAATAAACTTTTTAAAAAACTAAACGTCGACGTCTGAGTGATCGTATCCACAGACAAGCAAGAACCTGGGTTCACGACGACGACGAAGGCGACGACGACGACACGGGTGTATAATGGTTTAGACACGCCCCAGTAAGTGAAAACGTGACACTAAGTCTTAAACATGAAAAGAAAATGTTTAATTAAAATTTCCTTTATTGTATGCATTATTTGGATTATTCGGACTACTGTTCTCATCTTGGATGTTATTCTCACAACGTTTCGGCTGATGTAACTTCCGACCTTCTCCAGGTGTATCTTGTCGGACTCGGGAATCTTTCTACCGAACTTGGGAATCTGTACGAAATTTCGAACGGAATCCTTGGAGGTAGTTTGCTCTTGTTCCGTAAACTTAAGTAATTCGTAATTGTATTCTTAGTATCGCGTGCACTGAGGATTGAACCGTGTAACTTACAGAAGACTGTCACTAAAAACTGATTATTATTTAGCACCTTATCCGTTACGCCACGGATCCTTGCGGATATATATTTCTATATATTGAATATATATATATTCTTTTTAATATTAATCTAATCTATTATTTATGATTAATGGTTCCTATATTGTATTAAATTCAATACTAGGTCTACTTAGGAGGTCATTGTCGCCACACATATGCGCTGCTTTTTTTTGTTGTTATCTTACTCTCCACCGTTCTTCTCTGTCTATAATTTTTACTTAGTCCCACAAGAGTCTTTATTTACTCCTCTCCAGGAGTTAGGCACAAGGCCAGTTTTATCTTACTCCCACAAGGTAAGATGTGACCCAAGGTTGGGTCGGGAAAATGGGGTTTGAAAAGCCAGCGCCCGAGAGGTGAGCACTCTGGCCATTAAAAATTGCCTGGGCAGCCTCGTCGGCATTGACCGGTAGGGGCGCCTCAGGCAGTAAACAATAAACTTACTCCTCCCCAAAGAGGGGAGGCGAAGACTGGGAGGGTGGACCTCCTAGAACTGCACAGGACAGAGTCATAGACCGGCGTAAATCAAGCCCCGAAGGCCAAGACGATACCAGTTTATGGGGTGCAATATCCATCGGAACAGATACTACATTTTGATCTTAGCCAAAAGGACAAGAGTAGACGGTTTTTCATTTCTCTCCATATGTGGTCAGCTATAACCGACTATTCAATATCTCCACGTATTACGGGTTTCCGGTGTTCTTCTAGTATTACTTATAGTCGACGACATGTCTCACCGTTGTATATTTGTTTCACACTTACATGGAATTGCATACACATAGTTCTTAGTCATGAATTTTTTCAGTAGGGGGCTTGACTCGCACAAGATGCTTTTGGAGAGTAAAATCACCCACGAATACTGTCCTGATGTCATATGGATTGCATATTCTTTGAAAGTTTTCAGACAAGCCCTTTATATATATTATACAAAGTGATGCGGGTATGACTGACCACATATGGAGTGGAAAAAGTAAACCATCAACCCTTTATGGGACGAAGTAATATTTATAGATAGAGAAGAACGGTGGAGTGTAAGACGACTCAAAGAAGCACCCTGTCCAAAAGGTAGAGGCTAGTGGTTGGTGCACCAGCCCATATGTGGCAACAATACTGAATGTATGGGCGAATGGTTGCCTCATAGGGATATAGGATACAAGCAGGTGTGAGAAGTTTTCTAACACAGTAAAGGGAGCCTACCTTCTTTGCAGCAAGCTTGGCCGCATCTTCTAAGTACTTCTTCCATTTTATGTTGCCTGAGAAGGCCAGGCCGAGGAGTTTGAACGTTGAACTCTCGGAAATGGAGAATGGGGCTATAGAATTGTAGTTTTATAGAAATATCAAAATATTGCACTTTAGGCTCTGTAACTGGTCAAAATAACGTCGAGAGAGTTTTCGTAGTGTGTATATATATATATATATATATTGCAACTATCTGTGTTTACTATGGTAGGATTATTAGTGCAAAACCAAACAGCTGTCTTTTCTCACCCTTTTCACCTCCCCCGTTTTTCTTTTCAAGATTAATGCATGCTGACAAGAGGGAAGGGACCCCCCGTTCCTACACACCATGAACCCTTTCCGTCCTCCTAACAACCGCAGCACACACCCTCTACCATCTGGTTGGCTCGAGCTGACTTTCGCCCGTCAAGCCCTTTAATTAAAATAACATCAGTTAATGATTCCCTCTTCTCTCTCTGGAAGAATCGGGGCTAATAATACGCTTTAACTCCAACAGAGAAAATAGTTGTTTCTTAGAAAAACAACGAAAAAATATTCTGAAGATGCGTCCATTTGATCTACGCGATCAGATGGGTTTTGTTGTTTTGTTTTACGGCATATCAACCCTTTTTGGGTTATTTAATGCCGAATCCGGTTATTTTAGTAAAAGTTTTTATGCTTCAAGTTCTTTATATGTTCACGTATTTATTCATGGTGTTTGGTTTGGTAGTTTTGTTTTACGACATATCAACCCTTTTCGGGTTATTAAATGTCGAATACGGTCATTTTGGTAAAGGTTTTTATGCTTCAAGTTGTTTATATCTCAAAATATTTATTCATGGTGTTTGGGTTTGTTTTTTTTTTGTAGAGGAAAATGTTGTTTTTGTTTTCGGCTTTGCAGAACATGATTGAGTTTTCTAAAGGGAAAGGAAAACACAATGATTTAATGTTTGATGTATTTTTGGTCAGGAAGCCGGTATCTTCAGACAGCCTGATGTGGTAGCACCAGTACACGTTCAGAAATGTTATGCATATGCCATTTCAATATCAAGCGTATCCTATATCTCCACAAAGTCACCATTCACCAATGCATGGAGTATTATTGCCACATCTGGGCTGGTGCTCCAACCACTAGTATCTCCCTATTAGGGTGCAAAAAAAAGAGTCCCTAACTAAATATGTCCCGCACTGTCTACAAAGTTCCAGCCATTGCCTCATCGCCGTGATGGTGCAGCCTTTTGCTTGTTATACAAGTACTTCCATGGAATTTGGTCCGATGAACTTACTGCACTTGTACCCCCCCCTATGTAAATACCGTCCATCAACCCGACTAGAAGCAAAATCCCACCCCTTCACTGTAGAGGTCCTCATATGCTGGAAAACTTTCTATTCTAATGGCTTCTTTATTCGGATCGCTTGCATTTGGAATTCCATTCATTCTCCCCGTTTCCCTGACTGTACCAACATGCAAAAATTTAAATGTAATTTGAACAAATGTATTGCTGCACAACTCCCCACTTATAATGTTCCCTATAAATCTGCTTCTTACTCATAGTAACCCTTAGCATCTCAGCGGCAATATGCCTTATTTTGAGTGAACAAAAGTAAAAAAGAAAAAGAAAAAGAAAAAAAACAGTGTGACAGACGAACCGACATACAGAGCCTCTTATAGAGATGCGTGGACCCGTCTAATAATGCAATTTCAAACTTAAGCTTGATAGACTAACGAAAATGCTTTTGCAAAACTAGTGTGACACACAAACGAAAATGTTATTTCAAACTTAAGCGTGACAGACCAACGAAAATACATTTGTTAAACTAATGTGACAGACCAACGAAAATGCTATTTCAAACTTAAGACTGACAGACCAACGAAATTACATTTGTTAAACTAATGTGACAGACCAACGAAAATGCTATTTCAAACTTAAGACTGACAGACCAACGAAAATACATTTGTTAAACTAATGTGACACACAAACGAAAATGTTATTTCAAACTTAAGCGTGACAGACCAACGAAAATACATTTGTTAAACTAATGTGACAGACCAACGAAAATGCTATTTCAAACTTAAGACTGACAGACCAACGAAAATACATTTGTTAAACTAATGTGACACACAAACGAAAATGCTATTTCAAACTTAAGACTGACAGACCAACGACAATACATTTGTTAAACTAATGTGACAGACCAACGAAAATATTATTTAAAACTTAAAACTGACAGACTAACGAAAATACATTTGTTAAACTAATGTGACACACAAATGAAAATGCTATTTCAAACTTAAGCGTGACAGACTAACAAAATGCTTTTGTAAAGCTAGTGTGATAGACCAACGAAAATGTTATTTTCAACTTAAGCCTGGACGTATGTAAACATATATTAGTGACTAAATTCTGTGGAATAATAAAGATTATTCAACACGGAAAATCATACTTGAATCTATTGTTTTAATATTGTGTTACCCCGAAATACACTTAGTTTAACCCCAATTAAGTACAAGTCACAGTATCGGTGCTAAGACTTTATGCCCCACCCTCAATAAGGGCCCCATAATATAATACTAATGTTTCTAAAAGAAACATATGCGTTATTTATTATATATTATTTTGACTAGTCGAATGGTGCAGGGTCTATGGGATCTGCCATATGAAAGCCGACTCAAGAAACTTAACCTTTTCTCCGTTGAGCGCCGACAATTACGCGATGATCTCATTTTGGCCTACAATCTCCGCAATGGTCATTACGATATACCTTAGGATTTATTATTCATCCCTGCACCAGAAAGTAGTGTACGCGGACACCACAAGAAACTATTTCACCGCCGATTTCGATTGAACCCGAGGAGGGCCGTTTTCTCAATCAGGATCCCTAGACATCGGAATAGATTTCCAAGAGAGGTAATAAATGCGCCAACCACGCAACAATTCAAGGTAAATTGGACAGGTGTTGGGCTACTGTATCTGTTTCTGTGTAAATTTGTACCACCCTTAGGGATATGGAAACTGAAACATGCTTATTTTATTTTTTGCCAAATTAATTGAATTGAAATTGAATTGAATTGAATTTTCTTTCATCAGCAAAAATCACAGAATTATCCAGTTTAATGATATGTTCAAGTTTTAAAAAATAAATTATCTAAATGAATGAATGGAAAAGTTTTTTTTTTATTTATCACTCCTATATTATCATCAAAATAACTCACTGTTATTTAAATCAATAATACAACATAATCTTTTGAAATACTCTGTATATAGTTGAGACG
Organism: Sepiola atlantica; assembly: GCA_963556195.1. Classification (NCBI taxonomy): domain Eukaryota; kingdom Metazoa; phylum Mollusca; class Cephalopoda; order Sepiida; family Sepiolidae; genus Sepiola; species Sepiola atlantica. The sequence goes on from OY744519.1 coordinate 187,217,283, forward strand.
AAAGAACCAAAGACAGTTATTTGAATGACTATTTTTGCATAATTATCTTTTAAACACTTCATAGTAAATTAATGTCTGGTGTTATTCATTTGTAATTTAATTGTCTTATTTTTTTATATATATATATGCAATACTTTTTTCTCGATATTAACAGTAATTAATTAAAGTGATTTAATTAAAAAGGATAAATTACTAAAACCTTTCTTAAATTAAACTAAAATCGATCGCTAGAAAGAAAGATACCGATGAGGACATAAGCGAGAAGGGACTGACTGATTACTTGCTTTCTCTCATCACCCCCCCCCCGTTAGCAACGCCACATTTTCTTTTGTATGTTTTTATTTTTAAATTTCAATGATATTTTTGCAATCCATGTAGACAAACGTTTCGCATTTATGTTTAAATGTCCCTTTCAGGCTTGTAGGGTTACTGACTTGATTTTGAACAAGTCTAAATCGTGAGTTAAAAAAAGGAGACCTTCTCCTCTCTACACACACCATCGCTCAGGCGAATTGAGTTTTTACCCTTTTCATTGCAGTTTCATTTAAAAGATCAATAATTCTTAATCAAAACGACCAAACTGTTAATTTTATCTATTTATACGAATAAATTCGAAAGTTTTAGTCTTGTGTTTACAAGAAACTTATGAATGAAATGTTTATTATTTAAAATCTTGGTTTCAAGTATTTTAAGTAGTGAAATTTGCGAAGCGATAGCGAACTGGCAAATCAGCTACTATTTTATATAAGGAATAAAAGTTATCAAAGTTTACACCAGAGTGATCTCTAAAATAGAGCTAATTTGTCGGAAGTGGACGAGAATTAATGCACATGCGTAGTAACGTTTTTTTTAATGGAAATCGCTCCAGACAAGGCATGAAGCTACTTGATGTAAGGAGCTAAAAAAATATTACTTCAAGGTAAAAAACTAGCCAACAATAAGTGCTAGATGAATAGATTCCGACCAAGAAATCAGCAATTCTTCCCTCTTTGTCAGAAACATCGCTTATGGAATGTGAGAACTAAAGGGCAAAATGAGGCAAGCAAGAGTTACGAGGCTGTCGAAAATAAACTCAAGGTCTACTTTCTACTTTCCTAAAAAAAGAAATATGTTTTTACTGTTAAATGCGGACCGATATATATTTTTTTAAATTCTAAGAGTTCAACAAATAAAACTAAGGAGGCCTACAGAGCGCTGCTGAAGCCCTCCCTCACCCTCTTCGCGTAAGCTTGGGCCACCCAGGCAGGGAGTTATGAGGTAGGTGATATCTGCTCTAACACAACAAATATATTATTTCATTGCACATAGCCAAATATTAGTCACAATTGGCACTCAGCCAGCATCCGTGTTCAGATGTGACAAGCATTCCTGAAAATCAACACCGAGTTCTCTGTTCCCCCATTTGGATGCTGTCGACACTTATTTGTTGACATAGTCATGTCACACTGAAGATGTCTAAGACGATCAGAATGTGCTAAGCAGACACAACATTCCCACGCAATAAATACTGTGCGGCTTGTTTTGTCTTACATCGAAGAATGTCATCGTAAACCTGAGGGAAACAAACATTCAGCTGCAGAACATGCATTTGGAGCTTTTTTCTGAATCTTTGGTGTTTATTTCATAGATGCGTCAGTATTTTTGCATCGAGTGAAAAAAAGAAAAGAAAGGCCAGGACATACTCTAACATCAAACGCCAAACATCGTTGTGTCAGCGATCTCAGCGATACCTATCCTCCACAGACCACATGATGCCTGAAAAGCTGGTACTCTTATAGATAACGCACTGTTTCCGTGACTTCGCGTCGTCAACGTTCGGGCAGGTCTCGGAATCGCTCGAGAGTTGACGAAGCGAAAACTGCCAAACGCTAAATTGAAGACTGGCAGCCGATAAATTACGACGAAGAAAATAAAACTAAAATACATATATAAAAATAAAGAACGAATAAACCATAGCTAAACAACTGTTATTAATTAGATGTTTATTTTTGTTCTTTTTTGTCAAAGGAACCATTGTCAATCAAATGTTTTTAAATAAAATGTTTTTTTTGTTTGTGCACCGACAAGTTTCAAAAGATGATTTTGTTTGATTTGTTAAGCAACTGTTTTTTTTTTTAACTTTTTTTTTCAATGTTTTTTTTTTTTACATTTTTTTCAAATAACTCAATTAGTCCTTCGGGAGATTCAACGAGCTGACAGATGATAGAAATTCATTTTTTTTTTAACGTGAGTAATTCCTTCCAAAAGTTATCGGCTGCTTGGTTAATAGTTTCGTCAACTCTCGGGTGACCCAAGACTTGCCGGATCGTTGACGACGCGAAGTCACGGAAACATGGTGCGTCAGCTGTAAGAGTAGCGAAAAGCTTATACATGTATCCTTTGAAAATATTTAAAAAAACCTTTATTCACCCCAAACAAAGTATATTGCACCTGAGACGTAAGCTGCTATTATGATAGGGGCCACATTTATACAAGTCATTTTAAGTGGGTAGTTGTGCAGCAAGATGTTTGTTCCCATTACATTTACATTTCTACGTTCGAGGAATCAGGGAACAGGGAGGGAATTCCAAAGATGAGCACTTCGAGTAAAGAAACTATTAGAGTAGAAAGTTTTCCGGTATCTAGGGACCTCTACAGTGAAGGGATGGGGTTTTGCTGCTATTCAGGTATGTCTGAGGTATTTTCATTGGAGAGTAAAAGTATAGTAAGTTCATCGGAGCACATTCAGTGGAAGTACTTGCAAAACAAACAAACACATAGATACAATACTGCGGTGATCTGACAGGAACTTGAGCTTGGCAGACAGTGCGGGAATAATTAGGTTAGAGACTATTTTTGCACCTTGTCTAAGAGGGAAAGGATAGTGGTTGGTGCACCAGCCAAGATATGGCAACAATACTCCATACATGAGCGAATGGTGGCTTTATAGCGATATAGGATACTGGCAGGTGTGAGAAGTGTTCTAGCCTGATAAAATATTCATATAAAATTATAGAACTAAGTTAGTAATTTTATTTTTTTTATATATAAATTATTATCATCGTTTCTGATGACCTACAGAAAAATAATGTCTACAGTTGACTTTTTTATAGACTGAGTATTTTCTTTACGAATTCATTTCAGCCGGCGGGGTAAGTCTGAGTTGGTTGTCCTACTATTTGCTTTCCCACTTCCTCTGATTACTTGAAATAGTTTCGTCTGGGGGCTGGAAAAAGGCACGTGTTTTACTCGCTAACACTTGCGGGACGGAATGAAAACACACTACACACACAGACGCACATATATATATATATATATATATATATATATATGTAGTAAGTTATGAAAATATATTTATGGCAATTAAGCTACACAGAGGCTTGTGTGTTTCATCACCAGAGGAAATCGTCAGACTAAAATGCCTAGCTCTACTCACGTGTAAAACATTGTTGAAGTAAAAACTGAAAATTTATGCATAGAAAAATATATCCCCTTATAACATTTTATGTGGATAAATGAAATAATAATAATAATAATAATAATAATAATATATATATATATATATATATATATATATATATATATATATATATATATATATAAAATAAAAAAAGAACAACAAAAATATTATTTATGTATTCATCAACGTTTCGTCTTTATTTCAAGACTTCCTCAAGATGATTGGTCAGAAGAAAATAACACACAAAGTACAAAATATTTGAAACAATGATATTTGTTTAAAATATTTTGTACTTTGTATATTATTTTATTGGTGTCGAACATTTTAAGTAGTCCGTTATAGGTAAGATACCATAACAATATATATATATATATATATATATATATATATATATATATATATATATATATATATATATTTCATTTAGATGTTCATATTGGTAAAGAATGAAAAGAAAGAAAAAAGAAAAAGAAAAATAATATAAATTTGGCTTTTTCTTTTTCCTTCTTTTTCATTCTGTACCAATATGAACATTTAAGTGAGAGATCATATTTTTTCCGCTAGATGAGATCTTAGTTTCTAATAACTATTGATAAAAACATCGACATGTCAGTGTAGTAAATATTAAACTATTTTTACCTACATACGCCAGCGTTTCAAGCTTCTGCTATAATCAGTGTAGGAGATTATAATTTCAGACGGTCGCAAGATTCGAACCCAGTTACAGAATCATCCATGACTTCTCAAGCAAGCGCTGGAACTAAACGGCCACAAGAAATTCTATTTATGCCAAGCAAGCACAGACAGTAGACTATCAAGAGAGGGTTCAAGGAACGTTGTCGGAACATGCCATATAGCTATGTGACAGTCTATTTTAACTCTCTGAACAGGGCTCAACTTCACTTTCTTAATGGGGCTTATATATATATATATTGCTGGAAGCTTAAAAAACGAAAGGTGATGCTATTGACTATTAATATTGTCATTATATTCAATTTTCCTATTGTACGAATAATTTTAACTTTTTATCTTTTGTATAACTTTCTTGAAGATCTCTGTCTGAAAAGAGTTTTATATTCCTTTTCTTGTACTGTATAACATAAATATGGCCGCATGATAACTCTAAATGCGTAAACGTATTGTGTGTTGGTGGATGTAGGACTATTGTTATCGCTAACTCTATGTTTGCAATGGGAGCCGTACTTACGTATATATGTACGTTTTCATAGGTGCATCCCCTTTTGAAGATGGACATCATGAGGGTTATTATATACACATATATAAAAAGTTTTAAGAAGTTTCAAAATGGCTGTCTTTTTGACAACTTGAGTTTAAAATAATATTAGGCTAAAACCCGATTTTGACATACGTCAGAGTTAAATTCTTTAGCTGTCATGTAACCGACAATTCAAATAACTCATTTCTTAATATATATATATATATATATATGTGTTTGTGTATATATATGCATATATATACATATACATATATTCATACATACGCATATATATATATATATATATATATATATATATATATATATATATATATATATATATATATATATATATATATATGTGTGTGTGTGTGTGTGTGTGTGTGTGTGTATTTCAAATAAATTAATAAATAAAAAGACATATTCGATTTAAGGAATATTTAGCTGACAATGGCAATTATTTTTACGGAAGAAAAAAGGGTCGTCTTTTCTTTCTGAGAAATTATATATTAATTCAAAAGGAATACAGGTAAACCTCCTAATCAGGACAGGTTACGTTCTCAATTTGTGTTCAATTAATAGTGTTGTTCCAATTAAAAGTATGATGTGTGGTATCAAAAAACGTGTTTAAATTGCAAATTGTTTTAATGAGTGTTGTACCGATTAAAAGGTTTACCTGTATTATTATTAACAATAAATTATACAGATTTATGTAGAAACATCTTGAAATTGAAATTTAAATCTAAAAAACGCTACGAAATCCTATTTGATACCAGTTTGAGCGGATGTTTTCGACAGGCATGTCGGTTCGTGAGATCTCAGTTAAGTCTTAGCTAATATCGTGTACCTGGAAGATGGACGCTAACGACAACTATGGAGCTCTAACGAGACACACACACACGTGTTCAACAAGTCAGGTTTATACAATATATATCTGTGTCGAATGCAAATTGTAAGCTAAATTATACGGATTGATGTAGAAAGCACCGTTGGATTTCCATGTGGCCCCCATAATATATACAAACAAATAAATTTAAATCTAAAAAAAAAGTTACAAACTACTATTTGTTACAATTTTATGAAACACGTATTTCTGAGACTAGTTTATATATTAATCAAAATTTGAGACAATAATTGTGAAATTACGAATTAGCATTTTTGTCAATTATCTAAAAAAATCTATTACCTACTCTGAATATGAAAACTTTCTTGGCCTTTTGGCTAAGATCAAAGTGTAGTATCTGTTCCGATGGATACTACACCCCATAGACTGGTATTGTCTTGGCCTTCGGGGTTTGATTTACGCCGGTTCATGGGTTTGTCCTGTGCAGTTCTAGGAGGTCCACCTTCCCAGGCTTCGCCTCCCCTCTTTGGGGAGGAGTAAGTTTATTGCTTACTGCCTGAGGCACCCTTACCGGAGAATTCCGACGGGGCTGCCCAGGCAATTTTTAAACCCCACTTTCCCGACCCGACCTTGGGTCACATCTTACTTGTGGGAGTAAGATAAAAACTGGCCTTGTGCCTAACTCCTGGAGAGGAGTAAATCAATACTCTGATTATGAAAACTAATTTTTTGCTGATTAGTTGTCGATCACTCAATAATAAAAGACGCGTTCTCAAAACTCATCATCCGTGAGAGATAACTAGCAATTGGAAACAACTCTTTCCCATCAGCAGATTTCATTGAAATAAATAGATTAAATTTATATTATTTTGTATTGTTTTATGATACTATAGACTGCCCCCCCCCCTTCACAGTCGAGACTATCAGATACAATACGGACACATATGACAATAAAAAAGACCTGCGGATCAACTGAACTCCTCAGACATATGACGCCAAAACAATAATTTGTAAGCTTTCTGGGTGGCCATATAATGATGGGGTAAGTAAGCTGAGGACAAAGCGGATGTGGCCAATTTCAGTGGTAGGCTGAGAGATAACCGGACATCTAGGATTTCCGGCCAAGAAGAAAATATATTTGGGAGACACTAACTGAGACGAGCAGACGAGTTGGAGTTTTTTTAGGAGAACGGAGAGATACGAGTAGATGAGTTCTAACGGATAACAGTGGGTGTTTTGAACAGGCAGATGGGTTCGTTAGTTCTCAGTTAAGTCTTAGCTGATATCCTGGACTTGGGAGATGGGACGCTTAGCTCAGAAGAGTGGACGCTTACGAAAATTACGGGGCTCTAACGACACACACACATACGTGTTCAACAAGTCAAGTTTATACAATATATATATATATATATATATATATATATATATATATATATATATATATATATATATATATATATATAATGTGTGTGTCTGCGTTGTTACTGGTTTTGAATGCAAATTGTAAACTAGTGCTTGCGTCCTCGGCGATCGCCAATATTAAAATCGATACGACTAGACAAAGAAGAAGCCCACGACACATGTGATTAGGAGGTCGGCAATCGTCGCGAGGGGAGATGTTTATACAATACTATCAGATTTTATTTTCTATTTGAATTTACCTTTTTATTTTACTGGTCAGTCAGAACGATCGAAATATTTATTTTATCCTAATCGTATGACGTCACATCGGTCTACTTAATATATAAGCGTGACTTGGGTTAGGATAAACGGCAGCTTGTTAAAAAGTGTGGCAACAAATTTGTTACTTAATCTAACGAAAAGAGTATTACATTGAGTAAAAAGTATTTTATGTAATTATTATTATTATTGTACTATTGGGTCACCACTTATGAAGGCCAAGGGCCACTCGAGGATAAGGGTTAATGAGACGGAATGATTATCAGCCAAGAGATAAGGAACACTATGGGAGTACTAACATTGATCAATGGTGTGAACTGCGTTTGATTGATTATTAGGCGGTTTATGACAATAATCTTTTGACATTGTATTTTAAGATGACCAAGTTGTAATCAACATGGAAGCAGTCCTGCGGTAATGTGTTCAACAGGCGGGAAGTCATTGAATAAAAAGCCCTGTTCATCGATGTTCCGCCTGGCGATAGGCACATGGAGGGAGAAAAGAACAGTATTTTTCCGTTGTGGTAGAAAGACGTTTTTTTTTGCAGTGAATGTCTTACAAGGAGGAACCAAAGATTGGAACGAGCACCTTCAATGGAAATAAGCACTGAGTAGAAAGGGACTAGCAATGTCTCCTCCGTGATAAAGGAAATGTAGGGAAGAGAAGAGGTCACGCTCACTAGACTTCGAATTTGATTTTGTACTCAAAGCAGGAAAGGGTGCTCTGTATGGCACCTCCCCAGATGTGGCAGCAGTATTATTTACCTCCTCTTCATGAGGTTAGGCACAAGGCCATTTTTATCTTATTCCAACAAGGTAAGATGTGACCCAATGGCGGGTCGGGAAACTGGGTCTTGAAAAGCCAGCGCCCGAGAAGTGAGCACTCTGGCCATTAAAAATTGCCTGGGTAGCCTGTCGACATTCCCCGGTAGGAGCGCATCAGGCAGTAAGCAATAAACGTACTCCTCCCCAAAGAAGGGAGGTAAAGCCTGGGAGGGTGGACCTCCTAGAACTGCATAGGACAAACCCACATACTGGCATAAATCAAGCCCCGAAGGCCAAGACAATACCAGTCTGTGGGATGCAGTATCCATCAGAACAGATACTACACTTTTTATTTACCTCCCCAGGAGGTTAGGCACAAGGCATGGTTTATCTTACTCCCACAAGGTAAGATGTAACCAAAGGTCGGGTCGGGAAAGTGGGACTTGAAAAGCCAGCGCCCGAGAAGGTGAGCACTCTGGCTATTAAAAATTGCCTGGGCAGCTCCGTCGGCATTCCCCGGTAGGGGCGCCTCAGACAGTAAGCAATAAACTTACTCCTCCCTAAAGAGGGGAGGCAAAGCCTGGGAGGGTGAAACTCCTAGAACTGCACAGGACACTACCTCAGACCGTCGGAATCAAAGGCCCGAAGACCAAGACAACACCGGTCTACAGAGTGAGCATCCATCGGAACAGATACTACACTTTGATCTTGGCCAAAAGTCCGAAACGTCTCTGACTTTTATATAGGTAGAGGATTGTATCTGGAGTCAGGTCGTTTCTGAATCGATATAATGGCCACACCATTTTCCCAGCGACCTTAGCAACAGATTTAAGATCCGGAGTGAAAGCGACTGAGTATTTCGTTTCGTTTTTCTCAGTTTATTTCTTTTTTTTTTAATCGATGGGATTCTCTGAATCAGACAAGAATGAAATCAACAAAAATAATCGATAAAATTGTAAAAAGGTCGATTATTTTAACTGTTAAATAATCGACTTTCTTCTTTCTCTATTTTATTCAATCATGTTTTGTTTTGCTATTGAGCGTTATCGAATCAGCACGTTCGTCAGATATTGAATTTACCGGTACGGCAAACAGAAATGAAATCTTAATTTTAATTTAGATCCGTACAAAGCACGCCAATCTGCCTGTATGGGTGTGTTGATGAGATGAAGAGATGATGTCTATGAGCGTGTGTGGGTGCGCGTATCTTTGCGTGTGCGTGTGCGCTGTACGTAATTGTAAAATTGGCTTTTCATTTTTATTAATTTCGCGTCAACTTGACAGGTGCTTGGTGAATGAAAAGCGATCGTCCAGTTTGAAGAAAAGAAAACAACAACAAAAAAAACATGGCGGTTTTGAGATTCTTAAAACCAAAAACAAACAAAGAAGAAGTGAAGAAAAAGAGATGTAAACGTTAAACCGTTTTTTTTTTCTGTTGAAATCGGAAATTAACTTTTTATTAAAACAGTTTTTTTTTTAAATTTCGCTTTCGAAAAAAAAGGCGGGAATTATTTTGATGCACCGACCATTTAGTCTACACGTTTAGTGCTGAATATGCCATTTCAAACGCAAGCATGACAGACCAACTGACGGACATGTAATGCTTCTTATAAGATGCGTGGAAGGCCTCTCCCTCTTGGCAAACAAATAATTGCTAGATCCTGCACTACTTGCTAAGATACAGACCCTGTCGCATTGCCGCAATGTTGCATCCCCGTTCTTGTTTGACAAGTACTTCCACGGAATGTGCTCCAATGAACTTACTGCATTTGTACCCCTTCAACGAAAATACCCCACACACCCGACCCACTCGACTCACCTGACTAGCAGCAAAATCCCACCCCTTCACTATAAAGGTCACTAGATACCGGAAGATTTCCTACGCCTATAGCTTCTTTCCTTGGACAGTTTGTTTCCCATGACCAGCATGCAGAAATTTAATGTGAGCAAAAATCTTGCAGTCCAACTCCACACCCAGGTTTCACTTATAAATCTGGCCCCTATCACATTAGCCCTTTACGCTTTCAGTGGCAATATACCTTGTTTGGGGTTAACAAAAGTAGCCCCACGCCCAAGAAAAAAAAACAACAACAAGAAGTACGAGTCACAATTCATGCCACACGCAGAGGGGTGATAGATTGACTCGTTAAAAACCCTCCCAAAAAACCTAAAAATTCTATGTGACAGACTGATAAACATTCTATTTCAATAATTAAGCTTGACTAACAATCGACGGACGGACGGGCGGACGGACGGAGCCTCTTATCGAGATGATTTGGCGTATCTAAATTAAATCTCTTTGAAAGGAATACTATACAAAACGCTTTTGTAAAATGCGTTCATTTTAAACTGAAGAAAAAAGTGTTTAACTCGACAGAAAAAATAAACTGATGATGATAATGATGATGATGAAAATAAATATAGAAAATGAAGAGTGAGATGATGATGATGATTATGACAACGATTATGATGATGATGTATGTGACAGAAATCATTGTAAGTAATAAAATAGAAAATTAAGTTGAAACAGATCTATATAATAATAGCTTCGCTTTTTCCCACAGAAGAAACGTTGCTAGTCTCTCTCTCTGCTTTATCGCTATTTCAATGAAAAGTGCTCGGCTGAGCTCCAATTCTTGTATCCTTGTAAGACATTCACAGCAAGCACCCGTCTGCCTACCACACAGAAAAATGTATTTCTTTGTTCCATGTGCCTAGTGTCAAGCGGAATTTCCGTAGACAGAACTTATTTGCAAAGGGCTTCTCGCCTATGGAACACATTACCGCGGGACTGCTTCCCTGCTGATTACAACTTGATCGTCTTTAAATCCAATGTAAACAAAAATTCTAGTCATGAACCGCCCCATAAGCCATAAAACGCAGCTCATATCATTTTCGTCCCATAAACACTTATCCTCAAGTGGTTCTTGGCCTTGATAAGTGGTGACCCAAAGAGTAAAAATAATGTATTTACGTTGTCAATTGGTCAATCAATCAGGTCGAGAATTATTCTTGTATTCTCCTCACTCGTTCCTCAGAGAAACTGTCATTTGAATCTTTTTATGACTATTGACGTCTATGTCCATCAATGCTATATATGTGCTACGGTTTTCCGCTAACTGGAGCAATACAACTTCCGGTTGCAGGATGCTTTTCTTCCGATGCTGCCACGCTCTTTCTGCCGTTTATCGATGATCGCTACATGAATTACAACTACGTGTAAAAGATAGAGGGATTTTTTTTTATCGAGGTTACATTCCTCTAGATCAGGGGTTTACAACCTGTGGGTCGTGACGAACGTTTTTTTGTGGGGATCGCAAGAACTGAGGAGTTGGTGTATTTTATTAGATTTAGGTTGAAGATAAATTTTTTGTTTAATATGTTAAATACAATTAAGATTAATAATATAATTAAATTTAGTTTAAGTATTTGGTCCCTTTGTAGAGTACAGGACCCCTTTTACATAAGGAAGGCTCACTTTCGCGGGAAAAATGTTTCATTTCTCTATGGAGTACTTTGAGACTTTCGTGTACTTTTGGAGTATTCTAGGGAATAGGATATTTTGGAAATCGAATCCTTACTATAGAATGACGTGGGCTCCATTCTTGGCAATGCCCTGTCTAAGTAAAAGTAATTTATTTAATACAGGTTTAACAGACATTTTGTAATATTTTCATTATGTATCCAGTACGTAGCCGACAGTGGTGACTCCAAAGGGAAGCATATGAAGACGTATGCTTCTTTTTGGGAGGTTTTGTTCAACAGATGGTTTCACAGTTTAGTTTGAACTAGCGGGACCCGTGTAAATTACACGAAATGATGTTTTCAATACTACTTATCTTCTTCCTAACTTATGCATGTTTGAATAAAATATGATAAGATTTGACTTGTATATTTATTTAAAAAATGTCTTCCCGGTCGTCCTCTCCCTACCTCCGTCGATGTAGAAAAAAATCTTAGAGGTTGTTGGGATAGAACTATAAACCAGTCGGACCCACGTCAATAACCAACGTGAAAATCCTACGTAGCTAACCGTTGCGCTAAAGGGAAACACTTGAAATATTGCGAAAATTAGGTGACTTGAATACTTTTCCAAATCTAGGTGCGGCACGCATGCGCAGAGCTTTTGATATAAGCGTGACCCACGAACACACACGCTATCGTATTAATATATAGATTATGCTTGTTTTCTATTGCATGTACACAACTATGTATACATCGACTAATTTGAAAAGAGATCATCAGGTCATATTGGTTGCTCATAAGAAGTCGCATGACGAACAAGTTTGAACACCACTCCTCTAGATCCACCGTGTTCTGATGATCCCCATGCACATTAGCATGGTTATCACATAAAGAGTGTGGCTCTTTGCGACGCACGGGTGATCATTCACTATAAAAAGGCTAGCGACTGTAGCCGCACAAAAGTGTGTTGAGACGCATCACATAGTGTTGGATGGATGGGAACCATTCGTAGACGCCAGAAAAGGCTATCTCGGAAATGCACCACACTCCTGCATAGGAATGGAATCAATTTTTGTTGTTGATCAACAAGGCGTTATAATCGATCCAATTTCATGCCCAGATACCAGGAAATATTTTAATGTAATATTTATCTAATGTCCCCTAAAGCTTTTAGTATTTTTAAAAATCTTTATTTTAAAACCTAATAATTTAGAGAGTAAATATTTCTTTATATTTTAACAACGACTATTTAAAAAAATAATTACGTTCCTATATTAAATAAGCTAAATGTACCTCGCGGAATTTTAAAATGTTAAACCAACATGGCTTAATTCTCTTTTCCCGAAATATATCTACGTTTACGGCAAGCATATATACATGGAACTTGAAAATGTCATCATCTATTTAAACATTTTAATAACACCAAAACTTTATTTCTGATAATAACACAACTTACACACAAAGAAGCCGGCTCAACTCGCTTGGAGAGAATGCGGCTTCGTTTTGTTTTGTTTTAAAAATATTATACACGATGAACAATATATATTAAAAATGTATGTCATTCAACCGAATGTCCCGTACTTGACACAAATAATTGCATCACATTTTCCAAATTTTCGGAGTTATTCCTAAACTTTCTTCTTTAATAAATGACTTTAATTGATCAATTTTTTTTGGTTTTCTTCTGAAAACTGCATTTTTAAGAAACTCCACAAAAGAAAATCAAGAAGCGCCAGGTCTGGTGAGCATGTAAACCATCGTAACGGGCCATATCGCTTTATTTAATGTTCAGATTAAGCTAAAACAAGATGGCGTAGTACAAGATGGCGTAAAACAAGATGGCGTAGTACAAGATGGCGTAAAACAAGATGGCGTAAAACAAGATGGCGTAGTACAAGATGACATAAAACAAGATAGCGTTGTACAAGATGGCGTAAAACAAGATGGCGTAGTACAAGATGACATAAAACAAGATGGCGTAAAACAAGATGGCGTAGTACAAGATCGCATGAAACAAGATGGCGTAAAACAAGATGGCGTAGTACAAGATCGCATGAAACAAGATGGCGTAGTACAAGATTGCATGAAACAAGATGGCGTAGTACAAGATGGTGTAAAACAAGATGGCGTAGTACAAGATGGCGTAAAACAAGATGGCGTAGTACAAGATGGCGTAAAACAAGATGGTGTAATAAACATGATACATCAATGCAGTAAAACAAAAATTTATTTTTTAATTCATTTTTTAATGAATAAGTTTTGTTATTATGAATACAGTTTTGATGTTATTAAATTAAACAAAAATAGATAATGACTTTTTAAAGACCCTGTATTACTACTCAGAGACAGATGAAAGCGAACTGATAATACCGTGTAACTTACACGGGCACAAATAATATAAAAACGTAGGATATATTGCACCACCGACAATTAGAATGACGCGTCAAAGTGTATCTTAGGAAAAATAAAATATATTTAAGAATTTTTGCAATGAGGATTGATAATTTGTATTATTTGGATTATTTTGGACTACTCTTGAGTGTTATTCTCGCAACGTTTCGGCCGATGTAACCTCCGACCTTTTTCAGGTGTGTCTGGTCGAACTTGGTGATTTGTACGGAATTGTCGAACTCGGGAATCTGTACGGAATTACGAATTGAACCCTTTAGTTAACCCACGGAAGTAGATTGTTCTTGTCCCATCAGCCATGACCGGGTAGAAGTCTTTAGTAATTCTTAATTATATTCTTAGTATCGCCTGTACTGAGGATTGAACCTTCAACCTCAAGAAGACTGTCACTTAGAACTGATCATTACTTAGCACTTTATCCGTTGTGCCACGGGTCCACGTTGATTAAATAAAAGGTTCCGTTCGAAAGTATGTAGAGATTCCCGAGTTCCACATAAAGATAACCGAGTTCGACAAGACGCACCTGAAGAAGGCCGGAAGTTACACCAGCCAAAACATTGCGAGAATATCATTGAAGATAAGAACTGTAGTCTAAATAATACAAATAATACAAAATAAAATATATTTGAAATATATTATTGGCACCACAGGTGTTTTAGACCCGGGGGGAATAATACACCCTTCTGTGCGTGTATCGCCAAGACTGCCCGATGGCAATAGATAAAAAGTCTGCGGAAAGCGTGGTTATTTCTATAATGTATATAAAAAAAATCTGGATATTTCTTTATAACTTTTTTTTTAATCGATAAAATAAAATATTTTATTTAGATCTAGCTCGCGAGTTATATATTTCGACTGTTGGTGGGTATGTATTTTGTTGGCCTCTCTTTCTTATGTCAAGGGATAACGATTGTAGATTGTTCTCGTAAAATGAACAACTGCTAATACTACTTTTTTAAAAATAGTATTCGCCCAGCGTCGGTCATTCCGCCTTCCACTGAAAGTGGAAGTTTCTGGGGAATACAAATTCACATGCGGTTTCCAGTCAGCATGTATATCCCGGTTAGAGGAGATAACATATAGCGCCTTGTATTTCCCAAATGGTCAGCAATCTTGTGCTTGCCAGGCTCAATATATATATATATATATATATATATATATATATATATATATATATATATATATATATATATATATATATATATATATATATATATATATATAATCCCAGTGGAGTGCTCGATTAATTAAAGTTAAAAATTAAAAATTAAGAGCATAATATTTATTTATTTTGATACAGAAAAATTAGTAAAACATCCGTACCGTCGGTTTCAAGCACAGAAGGACTTATTCATCCGGCTCTCTTCTGTTTTCACCTGTTTCCGAAACAGATTACAACAGAAGCTGAAGAGAGCCGGATATATATAATGGCCTCTGTTCAGTTTCAAAGACAATGGATACCTCCTATAAGGGTGCATACGTGTGTAGTAATGAGGTCATGGTTGCGCAATTCTCAACCATTTCTCTCCTGGATCGGCATTGCCTGATTCCAATGACAAGGAGAAGTCCAGGACGACTGGAAACAATGCCGAGATAAGCGGAGAGCACATACAGCACCTGGTATTCCCAAATTATCACCCATTTAGTACTGGCCAGGCTGAACGTCGCTTAACTTCAGTGATCTAACGGGAACTGGTGTGTCAACGTGATTATGCCCTATACAACATGGTCATCTTACAATCAAATATCAACAAACACTTGTCAAAGAATGACCGGTAATACCACTTTTTATGGTATTTTCCCAGCGTCGGACATTCCACCTTTTACTGAAAGTGTAAGTTTATGGGGAATACAAATTCACATGCGATCTCCAGTTTTACAACATAATCACGTTGACACATTGGTTCCTGTTTGATCACCTGATTTAAGCCACGTTGAGCCTGGCCTGTACAGGATGGGTGACCATTTGGAAATACTAGGCGCTATATTCCATCTCCCCTAACCGGCATGGTAGAAGTGTTTATTAATCAAGTATTGTTATTCTTAGTTATTATCGTCTCTAGCGAGGACTGAATCTTCAACTGGCATACACACGTATCAGTTGATTTCTCTCAGATAAACCCTTCGTATATTGTATAGAGAAAGTGGTGGAATTTATCCAACCATCGATGCAGTTCACTATGGCAAAGGAACATAATAACACATTTTTATTCATAGATGTGTTGATAACTTGCACTGATCAGAGGTTCAGGTCATCCTTATGTCGAAAGCCAACTTTAACTGGACAACTTCCATCATTTATAAAACGGTACACAAAAGAATCGACCGCTGCCTACTAAACTAGCAAAGGCAATATGTAGTAACACCAATACATATCAAAAGAAAATGGACAGCCTAAAACAAACCCTCCACCGAAACAACTATGTCAACAACGTCATTTCCGAGAAATCTGGATCAAACATCAAAGGGCACCACCCGAAAATTCACCACAGTCTTTCTACCATATTTGAAGAGCATGTTTGAAAAGAATTCATAGGATATGTCATTCATATACCATAAGGAGCGACTCAGCTCTCCGAAAACGTTTTGTTCAAATAAAATCATTTGTGTTTCGAGTCTTAATTTATGATAAACCCTGCTTTAAGGCAATTCTTATCAAAATGCTACACGAAATCCTTGACCGAAGAAAAAAAAAGAGTTCTTTTTTAGTCTCATGTTACGTGGCATCCTCAACGAAGATATTAGCTCTGTGACTCGTAATTTTAAAAAGCCATACCACGCTTAACCATTTGAAGACCCAGGCGAAGCATTGACAACATTACGAAAATAACGGTCACGTGAACTGCTGTTTACTACGTCCGAACGCAAAATAACTTCTTCGCGTTCGAAAAAAATTCCTCCCTAGGACCTGATTGCCAGGCTATAGTGAGCCAGAGAGAAGACACAATTACGCCATGCTTTCCTTGTCCGAAAAGCGGGGAAAAGCAAATGATCATTGAACTCACTCACGCGCAAGTTCATGCATATACTCTCATACACTTTTGCATTTGGTTCTTGAAAAGAACGTAGGGGCCAATACGTTACAAAACAACCGAACCCAGAGGATTAGGGAGCGATAATTTTTAATAAAGTTGCATAGAGAAAATAACTCAATTAATGATGTAAAATGTATCACTGCTTGATCGATAAGTCATCAGAAGAATTCGAACGGAAAAGGTTACGCAAAAGTTGGAATTAGTCAGTTAAAATCTGTATGCCCCAACTATCACAATCAAAAAATATTTAAAAAAAATACTTTATGTCATGAAGATCAAGAGTTTTAGTCGAATGAAATCAAATTTATTTGGCAAAAATAGCAAAGTGCAACAAGCCATGTAAAGAGACGGGTGGAAGCTATTTACATCCACATACAGTATGAATGTTTATCCAAGGCCGCTTTAAACCTGGATATGGTAGTCATCGTCACGACCTCCTCTGCGGTAGATTTAAATTCTTGTTGATGTTATATGCCAAAATGAAGTCTTCTCGCATTGTTCGCGTCTCAAGTGAGCATAGATTTAGTTTTTGGAGCCGCTCTTCGTAGATAAGAGTGGAGAGTCTTGTCACCATTTGCCAACCGTTGAACACGCTCCAGGTGTATGATATCTTTTATGTCTCTTTCGCATGGTAAGAAAATTTTAAAACTTTAAAATAAAAACAAACTGCTTGTTTCTTGTTGCCAAACATTTTAATATTACAGGCAAACTAGAAGGCAATAGAATGCATAGGTGTAACGGATAGACATAAACTGAAGCAAATTAAGACATATAATGGTGGTGTAGCAGTTACCTTCTCCTTTCAAACATAACTGCACCGGTTGGCCGTTAGGTGTCGCTTTTTTACTGACAGGTGGCGCTGAAAAGCGACACCAGAGTTATCTGCCCTTCTGATTATAAAAACCGATGTAAACGGAAAATCACTCTCTTTTCTCTTCAATCGGCCTCGGCAAAACGACGACCACCACACGTACTGTTCACCGCGGCGAGACATTCAATTTCTTCGTGTATACACTAGGAGACTTTCCACTACATATAATTCTTGGTAAGAGATTCTATTTCTTCACATACCCACTAAGAAACTTTCCACTACATACATATTCCTGGGAAGAGACAATTTCTCCTTATACGCATTCAGGTACTTTCTACCTTCATTTCTTTGTACACACAGTTCTGCTCGATACATGTTCTACATACAACACATATATACACACAGCACATCTCATCATTCCACATACACTCGTTCAATAAACGTCTTATTTAGAACTACCTCTTTTTGTTTGTAAATTATTACTTTTGCTTTGCATGCGACATTGCTTGATTTAACGAACACGCATATACTCGGGACACATCCACACGGCCTCCGATAGTGGAATGAGTTAAGTAATTTCCACTTTTTATTAATACAATACATATATTTATACATATATATATATTTATTATATTATATAATAATCCTACGTGCATCAGGGTGATCTGATGAG
This sequence comes from Sepiola atlantica, assembly GCA_963556195.1. Lineage (NCBI taxonomy): Eukaryota > Metazoa > Mollusca > Cephalopoda > Sepiida > Sepiolidae > Sepiola > Sepiola atlantica. Next base: position 187,235,619 of record OY744519.1, read on the forward strand.
AGTTCCATATAATAATATTTCGGGGAAATATCCCTTCATCAGATGTGTGTTCAATCTTAATTCAAACGTTCAATATTAATTTTATATACGATAAAAGTTCTGTATAACAAAATTAGAATCGTATCTACAGATCTCAACAGTTGTTTGCTGGAGGTTTAAGTCAAGAAGCACCAGTTAATGTAGTATTATGACGATTGAATTTTGAGCAAAACGGACAATTAATGTTTAAAGGTATTTTTAAGTATTAATGTGTCACTGAATGCGCCTAGCTAAAATCTAGATAGTTTTATAAGGATTAACATGTCTTTTAATCCTATATATTTATTAACCAACTGCGCAAGTCAAAACAGACAAGCAACGCCCCAAAAGCAAACTCTACAAAAGCGATCACATTTTTCGTGCAAAATGGGCTCCAGACGAGAAATTGAGAAAATTACGAAAATAACAGTCACGTGACCTGCGATCTACTATGTTCATACGCAAAATATTCTTTTAGTGTTCGATAAACAAATTTCCCCACTATGGTCCGATCGACAGACTATAGTTGACAGTTACAAGACGGATAGTGAGCACACCATTACGCTCTGCTTCCCCCTGCCCGGAAGGCTTGGGAAAGCAAATGACTACTGAACTCACTCACACGCATCTTTACGCATATACTCTTATACTGACTAGACCAAAGTAAGCATATATATATACATACTGCCCGCACTACCTACTAAACTTATACACACTATCACACGCATATCCACGCTGACAGAAGACAAACCTATATATACACACTTCTTAAACAGACCAATCCAGTCTTCTAACTGCGAACATTCTACAAGCAAGAGAACATTTAACTTTTCAAACTCACAAAATATATTTCATACCTCTGTAAATTTGTATATCTATTATGTAAAGGGAAGTTGTCTATGTGTATGTGTATGTGTGTGTGTGTGTGTGTGTCCGGCTAAAACTCTATAACTATAGTACAAACACTTACAGAGTTGGTATATTATTGATCAGCGTTACCCGGAATGAATAATATCAAAAATTTAGAAAAAACTATTTATTCTTTGACCCTAAACTGGCGCAGATTTTATCAGAGGGCAGGGTCAGTTTTCAGACATTTTCATGTACGAAAGTGAAGTGACTAATTTTTTAAGTAAGGGGTTAATTCCCTTATTATTCAAGGAATATAAATAAAGGAGAGTTGTCCGTGTGTACGTGTGTGTATGCCCACGGAGAGGAATGTGCTGGGTGGAGGAGAAAGAGAGTGTGTGAAGAGTGATGGGGAAACAGGAAAAAGATAGAGAGACAAATAGAGACGGGTAAGGAGATAGACGTTTTAATAGAAATATGTCACATTTCTGCCTCGAGTAGTGTAAATATATATAGTATTCCCGGTACATTGTTAGGACAGACGCTAACTTTTACCCCAACACTAACCCTAAACCCTAAATCCTAACCTAAACCTAACTCTAACGCTAACCCTAACCCTTCAGTATAACACTAACCATAACGACGGGGTCAAAGTTAGCGCGGGTCCTAATGTAACAGAGCACTGTATTCTTTAACGATGTTTTACTTCTTTCATTCAAATAAATCAGTTTTCCCCATAATTCCCAAATTTGCATTTTCCACGTATTACATTTTAATTCCTAGTGTAGGTCTTGGTAATCCAAAGACGTGATGATCGTCTATATTTTATTCATGCCAGGATCCACGCTATGGTTTAAATTTAAAATTCGGAACTTGTGTCTATTATATTTTGCTCTGATTATAAAAATTGTGGTTTCGTTTTGACTCTGAATTACATTCACGAATGGAAACGGAACTACTTGAACATTTGTACTCTCTCTCTTTCTCTCTCTCTCTCTCTCTCTATCTCTCTCTATCTCTCTTTCTCTGCTCGTTTCTTCCTTTCTTTCAATTCCTTTGTTTCCAAGGGCACGCATTGCTGACCCAAAATAAGCACTTCCCAGTGCCCCTTCCGTTCCAACGCCATTTTGAAAAAAAAACGAAAAAAAAAAAAAACGAAGAAAATAAGGGATGTGTGGAGAAGAAAAAGAGGTGAATTTCGGCGTGTGCACGAATCGAACAAACTTAACACTCCCCCCTCCTTCCTTCATCACGCCCTCCTGTACTATTTCACTTTTTCGAAAAAAACCCCAAAAACCCAATAAACAAAAAAACAAAAAAAAAAACCTTTCTACTTCTTGCCCAACCCCTAAGTGTTTTAGTGATGCGTCCTGGCATCTCTAAAAGAGTCTCTGTCGGTTGTATTTTTTACGCTCGAGTATGAAATAGCATTTTCATTGCTTGAATGGACGCATCATTTTTTTTTTTTAAAGATTTGTTCAAGCATGTTTACGAGTTGCTCGGGCTGTCAATTAACAATTTTGTTGGTCTGCCACGCTTAAGGTTGACATTTTTTTTCGGTCTGTGACACTTAAGTTTGACATAGCAATTTCGTCGTTAAACGCGCGGATTAGATGCACGTATTTCAAGAATACAAGATACCCCACCCTCACTAGGAAACAAAATAAAAACAAAAACAAACGGCCGACACTTTAATGAGTCTCATCTCTTAATTTTCTGCAATTTGTTTTTGTTTTTAATTACTTTTATTTACTCCAAACAACGCGATGCCAGATTTATAAGAGGGGCAAGCTAAGTGGGGAGTTGAGAAACAAAATGTTTGTTCAAATTACCTTTACATGTCTGCATGCCATTATTGGCATCATTTTGAAAGTCAAGGAAGATCTTGATTAATAGAGATTAAAAATGAGGCCAAACGCTAAAAAATGAATTATCTCCCATGAATATTATGATAATGGTGGCGAATTTACGTCTACGGATAAAAGTTGAATTTATTTTATGAAATGAATTCAACTTTATCCGGAGGCGTAAATATAAAAACAAAAATACTGGATCAATTTATGTGCATTTTGGTGAACGGTACTTTTTTCCCTCACAAGTAAGTACATGATAGAGGTTTCTTGCTAGTTTTTGGTTAACAGTCATATTTCATCTAGGTGTTACACTCAAGAAGCACCGATGTTTTTTCTGCGCACTTTTTGTACTGGTATAGAGTACAAACTAGAATTGTCTAAACTTTTTATAATACTTTAATTGTTATTGGAGTTTGTGTTTATCTTAATAGACAAAAAGGTCATTGAGCAGATCTATATAGTTTGTCAGAATGTTCCCTGCC
>OY744519.1:187243820-187268820 GCA_963556195.1 Sepiola atlantica
GAAGCGGTTTTTAAAAATCATTCTTGTTTAGTCACAACATTAAAATTACTGATATTCGTCTTTCTTCTGTCATATGTTTCGTACTCTGATCCAAACTCCTCCCCTAATGGGTGGTCGTGGGTCCGTCTCAAAATCAGAGAATCAGACCGACAAAGTCTTGGGCGTGTTGTGCTGGTGTGGCTTTGTTCTCTGTCGGTCTGCTCGCTATTTGAAGAAGGGCTTAGTTTATTACTAATAGCCTGAGGCGCCCCATACCGGGGAATGTCGACGGGTCTGCCCAGGCAATTTTTGTTCTTCCTCTAGAGCGCTGGCTCTTCATTTCAAATCCCACTTTCCCGACCTCATGTTCTATCTTCCCACCATGGGAAGAGAGCTGGATAAAGCCAGAGAAGTAACTGGTTTGAATGCAATTTTCAGCATTTATTCAAAACTAGCAGGAAGACCCGACGTTGCTCGGGATTTAAAACGGAACACTATGTTCATAACACTATATGACTTTCTTTTCTTTTTTTTATATCCCCCCCCCCTTCGTCCTCAATATGGTCGGAAGAAACTGACATTTGGGAAAACTCTCTGAATTAGTGTCTTATACATATGGTTTGAATTTCATTAAAATCGAATATATGAATTGGATGTTCTACCCCTGTATAGCTCCATTGGATAGGACACAGAGATTCGACACTTTGAGAGGCAGGTAGATTCTGGGCCACTTCCATTGTCTTCCCCGGAAAATTTTTATATGATTTACATTTCATCAACATAGGATAGATTTTACGTTTTAAAGGAGGTTCTGCCCATAGCTCAACTAGAGCGGCACAAAAGATTCCGGACCACTTCCATTGTCTTCTATGGAAAATAGGATATATTTGAATTTTTAAGGGGTTCTGCCATTATAGCTTCTTAGGGGGCACTTAGAGATTCGGGACTACTTCCATTATCTTCCACTGAATTTTTTTCAGAAATACATTTTTAGTTTTTATGTAGATTCTGTAACCATTCTATCTATAAGGAACCAAAGGCAATAAAAGTTACCAAAGGCAATAAAAGTTACTTCTCTATCGCCATGGATAAGTTTTTTTGTGTTTTAAAGTATTTTAATGTGTTTTTTTATTACATTTTGATAATCCGATAGGAGTACGATCGAGTTTAACGTCTTTTTCAAAACGGCCGACGACAGTTTCCGGAATTTGCCGAAGATTTGATTCGTCGTCTTCTGTTTCTAATTATCGTTTTCTTCTTCTTCTCTTTCAATTTCTTGTATTCATCTTTCTTTTTTATTCAATGGATGACGATAAACACACACACACATACACACATACACACACACACACACACACACTAAATTGGTGATAATTGGAAAGAGAAGATGACAAATCAAATCTTCGGCAAAGTCTGAAAACTTTCGTCGGACATTTTGAAAAGTGAATCCAAGTCCATCGTAGTTTTATCGGATTGTTAAAATGCAATTAAAAATCACTTACATTCTTAGAAAAAACTAACACACAAAAAAAATCCAACTTATCCAGTTAGGTAGAAAGGTAACTTTTATTGTTTTTGGTAACATTTATTTATTACCTATTTGTTTTATGCACCCTTTTTTATGTTAACTATTCTTGAAAATCGACATGTTTTCTTTGGGTGCTTAGCAGGCTTCGGCCCACCTCGGTTGTGAGATCGGGCGTAGGTAGCGTCGACGACTCTTATCGTATTCGCCCACTTTATTTTTGGCTGTTCTGACATTCGGCTTTCCTCCCCGATATTCCTCGTCGTTCTCTTGGCCAACAGAACTAATGTGCTCTCCTTTCCTTCACCCTCAGTAGTCTTGAATCCTACCCAATAATGCCCTTCCCCACTTCCGTACACAACCAATTCCCACTTACTGTAACCCCTTAAAAAAGTAGTTGCATCCTCTTTCTAATACTTAATACATCCCTTGCTCTTCTTAGGCCAACCCTAAGCTGTGAAGAAGGATGAGACTTTTACATTTAAGTATTTGAAAGAATCGTTCTTTTTTTTAATCTCTTGGCTTTTGGGCTCGGTGCGTCAGGGTTGTCCGCTGTCGCCCCTGCTTTATGTCCTGGCGTTGGAGCCCTTCCTTCGCAAATTAAGGGATGGGTTGACGAGACCAGTCCTGCGCATAATTTCTCTTCCTGGCGGAGTCAGAGTTTCCACATTAGCCGATACCACCGTATTCGTATCGAGTCGGACTGACATTGCAACGGTGCTTAAGGCACTTGCTCGTTACGAACGAGTTACGGGGGCCGTCGTCAACCGCAGCAAGTCCAATGGTTTGCGGTTGGGGGCCTGGAGCGGGGAGTCTGCGCTTCTAGGTATTTTCAGCTGGTCAAATGGCCCGGTTCGGATCTTTGGTATTTGGTTCATACTGGACCTTCAGCTGGATAAGAATTGGTCGGAAGTATAGTCAAAGGTCGAATCGTCGGTAGGGATTTGGATTCGAAGGAAACTTTCCTTAAATGGTAGAGCAGAGGCGTGCGCCACATAGTACTTCCTCTCATCCTTTACGGACTGGCTGTACTACCTCTCCCTGCGTACCGCTTGTTGGTTTTCACGCGTCTACTCTTCTCGCTTCTCTGGGAGAGAGGAAAGTCGTATGTGCGCAGAGTGGTCTGTACTCAACATCCGAGCGAGGGAGGACTGGGAATGCCTGATTTGGCAAGTCATAGACATGCCGAAAGATTGGCTTTCCTGGGTCGCACTTTGTTAGAGGATACTCTGTGGGTCCCTACGGTTGAGAGCGCCTTTCCCAATCTCATACCGGACCCTTCGGTAGAAGGCCGTCGTAGGCCGAGTGGAGAATTGAAGTTCTTCATTAAATGCCGTGCCGCACTTAGAGCACTGCCAGCCACCAGATCCCTTGCACAGCCTCGGAAGAAACTATATAGGGAATTAGTGGAGGGTACTGCTTCAGATCCGCTTGGTGAGCAGCTGGGATGGTCGGAGTAGGAGATTCGCTCTCAGTGGAGTTGGGCGCCAGACCAGGGTTATCTCAACAATTCTGAGTATTCTCTGACCTGGCGATTGGTCCGGAACGCACTGTCCCTCTTTGCTAAACTACACGGAGATGGCTTAATGGTCAATCCTTTATGCCTGCGCTGTGAAGACAGAGAAGAAGAAATGGCCGAGCACGCATTCTTCACTTGCAGCAAAGTTCGGCGACACTGGGAGTATGTCAGAGAGGTATCGGCTCGCATCGACACTAAGCAGCCGTTGGTCCTTGATGTAGCGTCTGCTGTCTACAATGTAGCCCCGCCGTGGTCTAGGCAGAAAATAATATTTTTTCTTGCTATCCTATCGGACTAGTAACGTAGGTTACACATCTTGATGAGATTCATGGGGTTGGATCTGTTTCCGATCGGCAGCAAAATATTTGTTCACATTAATGACCCTTAGAAATTTGGGATAGAAAGTAATTTCTTCCGGCTTTAAAATTCTTAGCAAATCCTTACGTATAAAAAGATTGAAAGTTTTCAAAGCTATTTACATTCAATAATTTTATGAATTAGAATTCGTTACGTGAACAAAATTAGTTATAGTTTTATGGTGCTCATTTCAGGCTTATAAGATAATAATATTAATAAAAAAAGAAGGGTTAGTGGAACCGTAAGCCTTAGTTCGGGGGTGTTTGCCAGTTGGATTAAGGTAAGTTTTATTATTATTTGTACTCACTAGGAGTTCTAACACAGATCATCACTGATTGCTCACTGATAATAACCGGCGGTGTTCCCTGGAATCTGAGTGAGAACAGGCCTCCCCAGATCTCCAATACTCTCCACCTCATTTCGATTACCATTGCAAATGACTTTGCGGTATCACAACAGCTGCTAGCCATTCATTTCTCGCTTGGACAACCATTAGTCTTCTCTGGAATTTGGGCAGCAATAAGCCTCCACAAGGTCCAAGTACTCTCCGCACTCACCCAGCAGAGGTCTTCCTAGTGCTCTTCCAATCTTCACAACATTTTTGTGCGGTATCAGCCGAGGTTGGTGCCATTTTTTTTTTGGGGGGGGGGAGGGGGCAGTTTAATAAAATTTCTTGCAGTTATTGTTTCTTTGGGTTTATGTGGTGGTGTTCTTCTTGTAGTTTTGTTTTTTTCCTATTGTAACGTCCATGTGATTAGTTACAGTTCGCAGCTTGTACTGGTTGGTTTCCGCATTCGAGGATTTCTCTAAAGTTGCGGCTGTTTTCATCATTGCCGTCATTTGTATTGTCCCTGTGACCCCTTTGATTCCAATTTCTCTGTCTTTTTTCCAGTGGTTTGGGGATTGTTCCTAGTGCTCATACGATATGATATTGACTTTCTTCACGCTACATATCCCTTTCAATTCTCTGAAAGTTCTGTGTATTTGCTAATTACTACTACTACTACTACTACTACTACTACTACTACTACTACTACTACTACTATTATTATTATTATTATTATTATTATTATTATTATTATGTTATACTCACTAGGAGTTCTCACACAGGTCATCAGTGATTGCTCACCGACAACCGGTGATATTCTCTGGAGTCTGAGTGACAACAAGTCTCCTCAGATTTCCAGTATTCTCCACCACTTTTCGATAACCACCGCAAATAACCTTGCAGTATCTCAACAGCCGTTTACCATTGATTTTTCGCTGGTAAGGACCATTGGTCTTCTCTGGGATTTGGGTGGCAGCACTCTGCACTTTTCCAGTGGAGGTCTGGTTTGTGCTGTCCCTCCTCGGTCTTCTCATCTACCTTGACTCTCTGCAAATATTTTGTGTGCTGTCAGCCTAGGCTGGGACCATTTTTTTTGGGGGGGGGGAGGGGAAGGAGAAGGGGGATGAAAGCGATGTGAGGAGAATGGGGGGAAAGGGGCTTATGATGTTTCTTGCAATTTCTGTTCATTTGTTTATTTTTGTGCGGTGTCAGCTGAGGCCGATGTAATTTATTGTGTGTGTGGGGGAGCTCATGAAGTGATGTTTCTTGCATTTTCTGTTCCTTGTTTTGTGATGTGGTGTTCTTTCTGTGGTTTTTGTTGTTGTTGTTGTTATTGTTATTATTATTATTATTATTATTATTATTATTATTATTATTATTATTATTATTATTATTATTAGTAGTAGTAGTAGTAGTATTAGTAGTACTCACCAGGAGTTTTCACACAGGTCATCTTTAGTGATTGCTCACTTTTAATCACCAGTAGTGTTCCCTGGAGTTTGAGTGACAACAAGTCTCCCCAGATTTCCAGTACTCTCCACCTCTTTCGATGACTCTAAGAATAGACTAAAAGTGACGATAGCAAATTCATAGATAATAAATCGTACAATCAGTATCTACGTGTGGGACTTAATATAGGTAGAGAGAAAAGTACATTTTCTTGCGCTTGGTAACAGTTATTTGTTTTATGTTTGTTTGTCTTTTCACCTCTTTTTTGGTTGTTAACAAAAAGTATTTTCCTTGAAGCATTTAAAAAATCGCTAACCTAAAAAAATGCGCGTTTTTATTTTCTGTTTTTCTTTCTTTCTCTTCTTCTCCCTTTAGAAACGGCCGATTTGGTCCCGAAAATGCCGATTTGACCCAAATATAAAATTAGATTGGAAAAAAGAAAGAAACAAAAAAAGATTAGCTTTAGTTTTCTCGGTTTCGTTCTTTTTTTTTTTTAGTAGAAAGATGGCGGGGGGGGGGGGGTAGTAGTAGTAGTAGAGATGATGAAGAAGAAGAAGAAGAAGAAGAAGAAGAAGAAGAAGAAGAAGAAGAAGAAGAATGCCTTAAATGGTGTTAGGCCCGTTTAATAAAAGCAGAGAGTCAGGAAGTCAAGCGGACATCTGTGCTGTCATTCTTCCTACGATGACAACAGCAACAGCAACAGCAACAGCAACAGCAACAGCAACAACAACAACAACACCACCACCACCACCACCAACAACAACAACAATAACGATTTACCATGCTTTTGCCCCTATTATTTGATTATGACAAAATACAAAAAAAAGAACAAAAACAGCAACAACAAAAAAGTAAAACACATTTTCCTATAGTAAAAATACGCGGCTTGTATTGAATTGTACAGTTAAAGTGAAAATGTGTACTTGGTGGCGGCTATTCCGAATTCGTAACCGTAAGCCACCATCAAGTAGATATTTATCTACTCCCCACAGAGTAAAGTGTGACACAAGGTCGGAAAGTGGGGTTTTGATAAGTCAGCACTCTAGAGGAAGAGTACCTATTACCTTTACAAATTGCCTGGGCAGCCCCGTCGGCATTCCCCGGTAGGGGCGCCCCAGACAGTAAGCCATAAACTTACTCCTCCCCAAAGAGGGGAGGCAAAGCCTGGGAGGGTGGACCTCCTAGAACTGCACAGGACAGACCCATAGACCGGCGTAAATCAAGCCCCGAAGACCATGACAATACCAGTCTATGGGGTGCAGTATCCATCGGAACAGATACTACACTTTGATCGCTCCCGTCTAATTCTTTTTAACGGGTGCCGTTAGGTTAGGGTTAGGGGTAGGGTTAGCTTAGTGTTAGGGTTAGGGTTAGGGGTAGGGTTAGTTTAGTATTAATTTAATGGTTGGTTAGGGGTAGGTTAGATGGTTAAAGAGAAACAGTCTATTTGATGGCGGCTTATGTTTATGAATTCGGAATAGTCGCCACCAAGTAAACCGTTTCGCTTTTATCAATTGTACTATAGAGACGTTTACAATATCTAACATATTCCGTTTGGTTTTCGCCCACATCTCTATATTAATGACGCAAGCTGTCGCCCCGCAAAGTTCGCTTTTTGAAATATTTGAAACAGATTTTTAAAATAATAAACATTCTATTCACAACTTTGTTGTAAACACGAAACAAAACAAAAAACGTTCGCATTTATTCATATAGATAGATAAACATTAACATTTTCGCAATTTTGATACGAATTTTTACTTTTTACTTTTGAAATTCTTTTATGGAAATCGCTCCAGACAAAGCATGAAGCCACTTGATGTAAGGTGCTAAAAAAAAAAAAAATACTAGTTCAAGGTCAACGATAAGTGTTAAATGGATAGATTCCGACCTAGAAAATAGCAATTCTCCCCCCTTTGTCAGGAACATCGCTCAATGAATGTGAGGACTAAAGGACAAAATAAGGGAAACGAGAGTTACGAGGCTACCGAAAGTAAACCTACTCTATCTATCTTTTAAATAACGACGATAGCGCGTCGACAATACTGAATAATAATTTATTAGAAACTCTTTTAAAAATAAGTATAAAAATTAAGTATACACATATCTTCGGTGTTAGCAAATTACTATATATACAATATTTCAAAATATTATGTTGTACCATTGAGTTAAATAAGCCTAATATACTTCGGATCAGTGGACAAAACGGGAGGTGACGGTGGTTAAGTGGACTGAAGACCTGGGTGTTCCAAGTTCGAATCCAGTCGGTTCCACAGTACTACTTTCACTTGGTCCTTCACGTAAGTACCCGATTTCTACCTAGAAAAAAAACACCAGAAAAAAAAGAAGTGGACGAAACGTTTGCATTTATTTATTTAGATTATAAATTACTAGCGATGCCCGAATCAACAAGCAATGTTTGTATACTCAATTGGTTGGCAGATTAAGTTATCACTTTGATCACTGTTCTCACCCCCCCCCCTTGCTTTTATACTCTTATCACCTAATATTTGCAATAGTGGAGGTAGTGCACACATGAAAAAGTAGATTACAATCACATAGCTCAATAGTAAGATTAGTATAGCTTGTTCTATGTACAGCTGGGGGGATTTTTATACATGGTTTCCCAAGACGAATGAAACCAGCTCCTTTTCTTTAAATATAAACCACAAAAACATAATTGTGGGTTTTATTATTTTATTTTTTATCACGTGGTGTGTTATAGCTTTACTCCTTCAGAGGATAATTCCTATATATATATTTGTTATTTTAGTGTACATTTTTAAAACATGCTTCCAGTTAACAAAACCAAAGTCTCGCGACTAAGTGACTTACACATCGAATCAATATTCTTTGAAATGCTTGAGTGCCCCTATTTACTTGCCTCTAACGAGGGAAGAGTTAGACCCAATGTCGGTTTTTAATCTGGGGAAAATCCAGCTCCCTCAAAAGGGGGACACTGGATTGAGACAGAAATAAAAATTGCTTCAGCCTAGAAATATTTTTCCTTCACTGACTGAGGACAGAAAAGATGAAGCGTAGTCCCAGAAGAGATACTACAGAGAAAGAGAGAGAGAGAGAGGGGGGGAGAGAGGGAGATAAATAAATAAAGAAGAAGATAGAGGAAGAGAGGGACAGAAAGAGAGAGGGACAGAAAGAGAGAGGGACAGAAAGAGAGAGGGACAAAGAAAGAGAAGGGGGCCGGATTTGCGAATTGGGAGAGCTAGAGAGAGAGAGAGAGAGAGAGAGAGAGAGAGAGAGGGAGAGAGAGATAGAGAGAGAGAAGGAGAGAGCTAGAGAGAGAAGGAGAGAGAGAGAGAGGGAGAGAGAGATAGAGAGAGAAGGAGAGAGTTAGAGAGAGAAGGGGAGAGAGAGAGAAGGAGAGAGAGAGAGGGAGAGAGAGATAGAGAGAGAGAAGGAGAGAGCTAGAGAGAGAAGGAGAGAGAGAGAGAAGGAGAGAGAGAGAAGGAGAGAGAGAGAGGGAGAGAGATAGAGAGAGAAGGAGAGAGTTAGAGAGAGAAGGAGAGAGAGAGAAGGAGAGAGAGAGAGAAAGAGAGATAGAGAGAAAAGGAGGGAGAGAGAAGGAGAGAGAGAGAGAAGGAGAGATAGAGAGAAAAGGAGGGAGAGAGAAGGAGAGAGAGAGCTAGAGAGAGAGATAGATAGATAGATAGATAGATAGAGTGTGAGAGAGAGAGAGAGAGAGAGAGAGAGAGAGAGAGAGAGAATAAACCTTTTTCTTCATTATGTTCCAAACCTTTCGCAATTCGCAATCAACAAACCAAAACATTTACTCTGCAAATGAAAAGCAATTAAAACCAAATGCGTGGAATAGAAAAATGTCAAGTTTCCTCATTCCTGAATGATGACATATCCTTTCTTTTTCATTACTCTATTCATATAAACTTAGGTATGTCTATATATTTATATATTTGTATGTACAGGATTCACTCCTAAACTATCTAACCGATAATTATGAATTTTGGAACACGGCTGATATGGGTAAGATGTCGTAATTTGGGCTATATTTAGTTTAATTTGTTTGATGCAAAAGGGGTAAAAAGGAGATGGAAGTCCTTCGTGAAAAATCAGATACCTTCGATTTTTGTGAAATTTGAACAGTAGGTATTAGACATTACTATTTCCTAACTTTCAGTTTCTTTAGAGTATTTAAAAAGTTTGTTTTAGGGAGTATAATATGCACACAACTTTCCATTTGAAAATTAAAATATATCAGATATATTAGATTTGCATTGGATTTGACTCGTACTCATTAGACACCAATTAAGCAAGATTCTCTGAATTTCGTTTTGTTTTTAAGACCCCTTAAGCATTTAGACACTTTTTAGAATCAAAATGATATAATGGATTTTGATCAAAATTGGAATAAGGATTATACACATAAGGTTTAGTAGCGTTATATGTTGGTTTTAATCTTCGTAAGGCGACATAGAATTTAAGTTTACCTGTTCCGGGCGGGTATTCTAGTCAATCTCTCTATATACAGTATTGCAATTAATGTCTGTTAATTTGCTAGAAAGACCAAAAATAACCGTAAGGCATTTGAGGAAATACGATATTCTTACCACAGCAGGACGATTATTTAACTTTATATTTTCTATGTTTGAGATGAATCAATTAAGGCCGCTATAATTACACAGCAAATAAAGAACCCTAACACATCGTTACTATAATGGCTAAATATAGCAATTTAGGACATATAACTATTTTTGAAAGTTGATTAATCTTGCTTTACAAAATTCACAAAGAGTTAAAGGCTTAAGATGGAAAGGTATCACCATTACCAAAACGGTTTCGTTTGTTTTGTTTTACGGCATATCAACCTCTTATGGGTCATTTAATACCGAAACATTAGTTGTAGTATGGTGAAAAGTTTGCATGCTTCGAGTTCTTTATGTGTTCAAGTATTTATTCATTGTGTTTTGTCTTTTGTTTTACGGCATATCAACCCCTTTCGGGTTATTTAATACCCAATCCGGTCATTTTGGTGAAAAGTTTGCATGCTTCAAGTTCTTTATATCTTCAAGTATTTATTCATTGTGTTTTTTCGTTTGTTTTACGGCATATCAACCCTTTTCGGGTTATTTAATACCGAATCCAGTCATTTTGGCAAATGTTTTTATGTTTAAAGTTCTTTATATGTTTAAGCATTTATTCATGGTTTTTGGTTTGGGTTGTTTTGTTTTACGGCATATCAATCCTTTTCGAGTTATTTAATGCCGAATCCAGTCATTTTCGTAACAGATTTTATGCTTCAAAGTCTTTATATGTTTAAGTATTTATTCATGGTGTTTGGTTTGGTTGTTTTGTTTTACGGCATATCAATCCTTTTCGAGTTATTTAATGCCGAATCCGGTCATTTTGGTAAAAGATTTTATGCTTCAAAGTCTTTATATCTTTAAGTATTTATTCATGGTGTTTGGTTTGGTTGTTTTGTTTTACGGCATATCAATCCTTTTCGAGTTATTTAATGCCGAATCCGGTCATTTTGGTAAAAGATTTTATGCTTCAAAGTCTTTATATGTTTAAGTATTTATTCATGGTGTTTGGTTTGGTTGTTTTGTTTTACGGCATATCAATCCCTTTCGAGTTATTTAATGCCGAATCCAGTCATTTTGGTAACAGATTTTATGCTTCAAAGTCTTTATATGTTTAAGTATTTATTCATGGTGTTTGGTTTGGTTGTTTTGTTTTACGGCATATCAATCCTTTTCGAGTTATTTAATGCCGAATCCGGTCATTTTGGTAAAAGATTTTATGCTTCAAAGTCTTTATATGTTTAAGTATTTATTCATGGTTTTTGGTTTGGTTGTTTTGTTTTACGGCATATCAATCCTTTTCGAGTTATTTAATGCCGAATCCGATCATTTTGGTAAAAGATTTTATGCTTCAAAGTCTTTATATGTTTAAGTATTTATTCATGGTGTTTGGTTTGGTTGTTTTGTTTTACGGCATATCAATCCTTTTCGAGTTATTTAATGCCGAATCCGGTCATTTTGGTAAAAGATTTTATGCTTCAAAGTCTTTATATGTTTAAGTATTTATTCATGGTGTTTGGTTTGGTTGTTTTGTTTTACGGCATATCAATCCTTTTCGAGTTATTTAATGCCGAATCCGGTCATTTTGGTAAAAGATTTTATGCTTCAAAGTCTTTATATGTTTAAGTATTTATTCATGGTGTTTGGTTTGGTTGTTTTGTTTTACGGCATATCAATCCTTTTCGAGTTATTTAATGCCGAATCCGGTCATTTTGGTAAAAGATTTTATGCTTCAAAGTCTTTATATGTTTAAGTATTTATTCATGGTGTTTGGTTTGGTTGTTTTGTTTTACGGCATATCAATCCTTTTCGAGTTATTTAATGCCGAATCCGGTCATTTTGGTAAAAGATTTTATGCTTCAAAGTCTTTATATGTTTAAGTATTTATTCATGGTGTTTGGTTTGGTTGTTTTGTTTTACGGCATATCAATCCTTTTCGAGTTATTTAATGCCGAATCCGGTCATTTTGGTAAAAGATTTTATGCTTCAAAGTCTTTATATGTTTAAGTATTTATTCATGGTGTTTGGTTTGGTTGTTTTGTTTTACGGCATATCAATCCTTTTCGAGTTATTTAATGCCGAATCCGGTCATTTTGGTAAAAGATTTTATGCTTCAAAGTCTTTATATGTTTAAGTATTTATTCATGGTGTTTGGTTTGGTTGTTTTGTTTTACGGCATATCAATCCTTTTCGAGTTATTTAATGCCGAATCCAGTCATTTTGGTAAAAGATTTTATGCTTCAAAGTCTTTATATGTTTAAGTATTTATTCATGGTGTTTGGTTTGGTTGTTTTGTTTTACGGCATATCAATCCCTTTCGAGTTATTTAATGCCGAATCCAGTCATTTTGGTAACAGATTTTATGCTTCAAAGTCTTTATATGTTTAAGTATTTATTCATGGTGTTTGGTTTGGTTGTTTTGTTTTACGGCATATCAATCCTTTTCGAGTTATTTAATGCCGAATCCGGTCATTTTGGTAAAAGATTTTATGCTTCAAAGTCTTTATATGTTTAAGTATTTATTCATGGTGTTTGGTTTGGTTGTTTTGTTTTACGGCATATCAATCCTTTTCGAGTTATTTAATGCCGAATCCGGTCATTTTGGTAAAAGATTTTATGCTTCAAAGTCTTTATATGTTTAAGTATTTATTCATGGTGTTTGGTTTGGTTGTTTTGTTTTACGGCATATCAATCCTTTTCGAGTTATTTAATGCCGAATCCAGTAATTTTGGTAAAAGATTTTATGCTTCAAAGTCTTTATATCTTTAAGTATTTATTCATGGTGTTTGGTTTGGTTGTTTTGTTTTACGGCATATCAATCCTTTTCGAGTTATTTAATGCCGAATCCAGTCATTTTGGTAAAAGATTTTATGCTTCAAAGTCTTTATATGTTTAAGTATTTATTCATGGTGTTTGGTTTGGTTGTTTTGTTTTACGGCATATCAATCCTTTTCGAGTTATTTAATGCCGAATCCAGTCATTTTGGTAACAGATTTTATGCTTCAAAGTCTTTATATGTTTAAGTATTTATTCCTGGTGTTTGGTTGAGTGAAAAGGGGAGGGTGGGGAGGGGCATTTTTGTTTTGAGTTTTGCAGAACATGATTGAGTTTTGCAAAGAGAAAAAACAATAAAACATCAATTTTTGGTACGTTTTTGGTCAGGAAGCCGATATCTTCAGACAGCCTTATCTGGTAGCACCAGATACAAAAACCGAAGAGACATTATAGACACACTGATAGCATTTGAACACTTGGATTTATTCGGTAAATACAGCACACCGTTAGTGAGAATCCTAGAAGATTCATGAGTTTGATTTCAAGCGAACACCGTGGGCCAGAAGAAACAATCTGAAATGGTGTTCAGAAAAGAAACATCAGATACACATCTTATATGATGAGTAACACCAGAAAACACCAAACAAGGCTCACGGAATGCTGAAATTAATGGCAGAACATTTTTATGATCACATGACCCCCGAATATTGAGTCTCCTAGCTCCATAGATCCTACTTATTTGATTTACTATATGCGTCACGTAGTTGGCATGAAGTTTAATCAACACCTTCAGAGCTCTAAATAATCCCTAAATATCTCCAATGTAATGCCCAATATGAACAAGAATCACCTGATCCTAGCACAGAGGCGATTTATATATCCCATGAAAGCCATTATCAAATCCGTTTACTGAGACTTTAGTGAATGAAATTTCAAAATAATAATATATTTATTCTTGCCCTCAGAAACGTTTATCAGTTGAAAGACATCATCTGTTTCTAGGAGTCATTTAGTGCATGCAAAAATCTGTTCTCAAATAAGTTACGCACCCCATATATTCTGAAAGTTGATCAATCAGGTTACTTGAATAAGTATATTTCATTTTGATACTCGAATAAATATATTTCACTTTGATACTTTAATAAGTATATTTCATTTTGATACTTGAATAAGTATATTTCATTTTGATACTTGAATAAGTATATTTTATTTTGATACTTAAATAAGTATATTTCATTTTGATACTTGAATAAATATATTTTATTTTGATACTTGAATAAGTATATTTCATTTTGATACTTGAATAAGTATATTTCATTTTGATACTTGAATAAGTATATTGCATTTTGATACTTGAATAAATATATTTCACTTTGATACTTTAATAAGTATATTTCATTTTGATACTTGAATAAGTATATTGCATTTTGATACTTAAATAAGTATATTTCATTTTGATACTTAAATAAGTATATTGCATTTTGATACTTAAATAAGTATATTTCATTTTGATACTTGAATAAGTATATTTCATTTTGATACTTGAATAAGTATATTGCATTTTGATACTTGAATAAGTATATTGCATTTTGATACTTAAATAAGTATATTGCATTTTGATACTTGAATAAGTATATTGCATTTTGATACTTAAATAAGTATATTGCATTTTGATACTTAAATAAGTATATTTCATTTTGATACTTGAATAAGTATATTGCATTTTGATACTTGAATAAGTATATTGCATTTTGATACTTAAATAAGTATATTTCACTTTGATACTTGAATAAATATATTTCTCTTTGATACTTGAATAAATATATTTCACTTTGATACTTTAATAAGTATATTGCATTTTGATACTTGAATAAGTATATTTCATTTTAATACTTGAATAAGTATATTTCATTTTAATACTTGAATAAGTATATTTTATTTTGATACTTGAATAAGTATATTGCATTTTGATACTTAAATAAGTATATTGCATTTTGATACTTGAATAAGTATATTTCATTTTAATACTTGAATAAGTATATTTTATTTTGATACTTGAATAAGTATATTGCATTTTGATACTTGAATAAGTATATTGCATTTTGATACTTAAATAAGTATATTTCACTTTGATACTTGAATAAATATATTTCCCTTTGATACTTGAATAAATATATTTCACTTTGATACATGAATAAGTATATTGCATTTTGATACTTGAATAAGTATATTTCCCTTTGATACTTGAATAAATATATTTCTCTTTGATACTTGAATAAGTATATTGCATTTTGATACTTAAATAAGTATATTGCATTTTGATACTTGAATAAGTATATTTCATTTTAATACTTGAATAAGTATATTGCATTTTGATACTTGAATAAGTATATTGCATTTTGATACTTAAATAAGTATATTGCATTTTGATACTTAAATAAGTATATTTCATTTTGATACTTGAATAAGTATATTGCATTTTGATACTTGAATAAGTATATTGCATTTTGATACTTAAATAAGTATATTGCATTTTGATACTTAAATAAGTATATTTCATTTTGATACTTGAATAAGTATATTGCATTTTGATACTTGAATAAGTATATTGCATTTTGATATATGAATAAGTATATTTCACTTTGATACTTGAATAAATATATTGCATTTTGATACTTGAATAAGTATATTGCATTTTGATACTTAAATAAGTATATTTCATTTTGATACTTGAATAAGTATATTGCATTTTGATACTTGAATAAGTATATTGCATTTTGATACTTAAATAAGTATATTGCATTTTGATACTTAAATAAGTATATTTCATTTTGATACTTGAATAAGTATATTGCATTTTGATACTTGAATAAGTATATTGCATTTTGATACTTGAATAAGTATATTTCACTTTGATACTTGAATAAGTATATTGCATTTTGATACTTGAATAAGTATATTGCATTTTGATACTTAAATAAGTATATTGCATTTTGATACTTAAATAAGTATATTTCATTTTGATACTTGAATAAGTATATTGCATTTTGATACTTAAATAAGTATATTGCATTTTGATACTTAAATAAGTATATTTCATTTTAATACTTGAATAAATATATTTCACTTTGATACTTTAATAAGTATATTGCATTTTGATACTTAAATAAGTATATTTCATTTTGATACTTGAATAAGTATATTGCATTTTGATACTTGAATAAGTATATTGCATTTTGATACTTAAATAAGTATATTGCATTTTGATACTTAAATAAGTATATTTCATTTTGATACTTGAATAAGTATATTTCATTTTGATACTTGAATAAGTATATTTCATTTTGATACTTGAATAAGTATATTGCATTTTGATACTTAAATAAGTATATTGCATTTTGATACTTAAATAAGTATATTTCATTTTGATACTTGAATAAGTATATTGCATTTTGATACTTGAATAAGTATATTTTATTTTGATTACACAACTGAGAGGAGCATATCCATCAACGTATTGTTTGTGCAATCACCCATAAATCCAAAATGTTTTTTTGCTAAGGGAATCACCACTTATAAAGGCAAAAGGCCACTAAAGGATAGCAGTAAATGAGGTAGAATGATTGTCAGATGAAGAATATAATGAGAGGATTGGGAAAAGTTGATGGACCAAGCTCGAATTACTAGTGGGAATGGTTCATAGCAGGAATCTGTTGACATTGGATTTGAAACAAACTATGTTGTAATCTGCAGCGAAGTAATCCCGAGGTAACGTGTTCCACAGACGGGAAGCCCATGCGAAAAAGTTATGTTTCCGGAAGTTCAGACTGACGCTAGACACACAGGGGAAGAAAAGAAAAGATCTTTTCATGGTGGTAGAAAATCGAGTTCTTGCTGTGAATGTCTTACAAGAAGGAACTAGAGATTGGAGCTCAGTTGAGCATCTTCCATGGAAATAACGATAAAGAGAGAGAGAGAGAGAGAGAGAGAGGGAGAGAGAGGGAGAGAGAGAGAGAGAAGGAGAGAGAGAGAGAGGGAGAGAGAGTAGCAACGTCCCGTTTGTAGGAAAGGGTCTGTAAGGAAGAGGTGAAATCCTTCCCTACTAGATCACGGAGTTGAATTAAAACCCTATCTAAAAAAACGAAGAGTGATTAGAGCGACGCCCAACAAACAATGATAACGTAGGAAAGGTTTAGTGGTTTCTGCAATTAGAAAGTTCCAACTAAAGTCTTGTATCCGGTTATTCCTTAGAATCACAGATATCGCAGCTCATGTATCCACAACCAAGTTTAATTTTATCGCTACTAACCGCGCTGCTTCTTCAAGAAGAAAGAAGAGCCTATCACACCTCACCGAGTTAGTTTTCCTATCCTTGCTTATACACTCTAATTTTCTGGCCATTTGTATAAAATTTGGCAAAGTTTTGCACGTTCTGCAAAGTATAAATGAGATCGCTAGATTTTAGGGGTTCTCTTGTAAAAGCAAACACTAGGGAGATAGTCGCATGATTTTTTTGAACAATCATTTCTGCTGTTAGAGCAAACACTGGAAGGGTAGTCCATATTTATTTGCCTTCTCACGAGGGCAGAGTTAGACAGAATTTCGGTTTTTAATGTGGGGAAAACGCGCAATGTACAATGCATCGTAAGCAGTACATGTCGAAGACTTCGAGTGTGTAAAGATCTTCTTTACGCAGAGGTCACATACATAGAACTATTTGCTTACTCTGCGATGCTCAAACAAGAAAGTGTTTAACATGGTCCGCACGTACGTGGTTCCACGCATGCATTTCTGCTGTAAGGGCAAACATCGGAAGGGTGGTCCATAATTACTTGCTTTTTCACGAGGGCAGAGTTAGAAAGAAGGCCAGATTTTTAATATGGCGAAAAATCGAACTTCCCAAAACAGGACACTCTGGATTGGAACGAAAATTAAGAATGTCCTCAGTCTAGAAGGATTTTTTATTCAATGACCGAGGATAGAAAGTAGGAATAAAGTATAAGAGGAGGTATTACAATTTGTTCCTAGCTAAAAGACCTGGAGGGTAGTCGTATGATTTTTCTATACAATCATTTCTTTTCTGCAAACCGTCATTACTCTGTTCTCTGTGTTGTTGACCCCACAACACTTCCTGTACATGTTGAAATGCGGTCGGTGTCGGGATTGATCTGAACTGCTACTTCTATCTTGATTGAATGTCTGGGTGAATTTATGCCCCCAAATATCTTCTCTGACACCAATTTCTGTTCGCCCCATTCATAATAGAAGATGAAATTAATGTTTGAATTACAACTAATAAATCAATGCAGTCGAAGATTCATTTCAAGTCTTCTTTCGGTAGATTTCGGGGTTTTTGTTGTAAGAGCTAACTCAGAAAAGGTAGTCGTATGATTTTTCTGAACAATCATTTCTGTTGTGAGGTCAAACATCGAAAGTGTAGCCCCTATTTACCTGCGTCCCAACGAAGGCAGAGTAAGACATAATGTTGGTTTATAATGTGGCGAAAATCCAGCTCCCTCCAAAACGCCATTTTGGATTGGGACAAAAATAAAAATTCACTCATCCTAGAAAGATTTCTCCTTCATTGATCGAGGACAGAAAAGATGAAGTGTAGTATCAGAACAGATAATACACTTTGCATTATTTATTTGCTATAAGGTAAAAATAAACAGTGTGATAAATTAGGCACAAGGCCATCAAAAGTGTGGGGAAATGTGAAGGTCGTTGGTCTATTATGACATAATTGACTATCCTACTCTTGTTTAGATTCACTGCAGTCACCGTAACACCACATTAATTCTAGGGACCACCCTATATATAATCACCTTTTTTTTTATTGACATCGCTTCAGGAGAAGGTATGCAGCCATTTGATGTAAGGAGATAAGAAAATACTACTTCAAGGTAAAAAACTAGCCAACGATAAGTGTTAGATGGACAGATTCCGACCTAGAAAGCAGCAATTATTTTCCCTTTATCAGAAACATCGCTCATGGAATGTGAAGACTAAAGGACAAAATAAAGGGAACGAGAGTTATGAAGCTGCCGAAAGTGAACCACAGGTCCACTTTCTACTCTCCAATGTGTTTGAAATTAAAAATTACTCTTCGCCAAAATGGCCCAGATGGTATTCGTATGAGTTTTATAAACAATAATTTCTTTCTGCTCTCTGTGTTGTTGCCTCCACGACACTTCTGCAGCTTCTATATGTTAAAATATCATAGAACATTATCGGCCATTTTTACAATGCGGTTTGTGCCAGGATTTATCTGAACTGCTACTTCTAGCTTGACAGAATGTCGTAGTGCCTGGATTTATTTATGGCCCACAATATCTTTTCTCACACCGATTTGGCTTGCTCGTCATATCAGTTTTGTCTTGTCAAAATGGAGCATTAATTTTTGGATTTAAATTGATTAATTGATTAGAGGGAACGCTTTAAGCCTGCTCTTGGCCTGCGAAGCCTGAAAGTTTATTGTTTGTTTTTATGTGCAGTGAATATGATATATGGGGGTGGCTGTCTATAGCAAGACGTAAGTTTTTCTGGCGATAGTCGGACGTATGTGTAATAGTGGCGTGTAAGTGTGAAAAGCTTAATAGTATTCAGAATAATTGAACATAAAGTGTGATGAAAAGGGACGAGTAAAAAAATACTTAAGAGAGTCGCCTGGATTGGTGAGTTGTGGAGGTGAAGGACGTTGTCGCTCCGAGCGAGTGTTTGAGATCAGGCCCCATCGAAATCCCAATGATTTAATTTCTGGATTTAGTAGCTTTTATATACTTAGTGAAATTTCATGAGCTGGCGAAATATAAAACTTCGTATTTAAGCGGAGATAATTTTGATTAAGTTAAATTATAAACATTTCTGTATTTTTTGGTTGTGCCGGAAATGTTGCGTGGTACCACGTACAATTTTAAACACTTTCTTGTTTGAGCATCGCAGAGTGAACAAATGGTTCTCTGCATGTAACTCTATAGCTTTGTGGTCCCTGCGTAAAGAAGATCTTCACCCACTCAAAGTCTTCGACATCTACGGCCTACGATGTATCCTACGCATCCGTCTGTCCGATCAAATCCTAAATTGCACCATCCGTGCAGGATGCAACACCATTAACATTTCAGAGACTCTTCTGAAAGGGAGACTTCGCTATTTATGACGCATTCTTCGATGTCCTGTGAAGGAATTCATTCGCAAGTTGGTGGCCCTCAATCGCACTCGCTGGTTAAAGGAACCACAAAGGCGGTCAACAGAAGCCATGGATTAAAACGGCGAAAAGAGACATGGAGCTGATAGCTGGCCTCGCGTTCTGGGTATTCATCGCTGGCCCTGGGAATGGCTAAAATATGCCGAGAACACAACTGTCGATAGGCGTGGGTTGACCGCCTTGGCGTGAAACACGCTGAATTCAGTTGAAGCCGGCCCAATCAACCCCAGGAGAATGCCATACAAGTTACAAGTTACATTTATAGAATATAGACATTTATTCTCACGTAGACAGTTTGTCGAAGAGAAACGTAAAAATGGTGTACGAAACATGTGAGGCTGTACTTAATATGATTGTATATACAAATGGAGAGCAGACATAATCATTAACTGGAAGAATACATTAATGTCCAAGTACACTCAATAAAAGTATGTGTTGCCGGAGTTACAGATAGATAGATAGATAGATAGAGATAGATAGATAGATAGATAGATAGATAGATAGAGAGAGAGAGAGAGAGAGAGAGAGAGAGAGAGAGAGAGAGAGAGAGAGAGATGCATGAACAACTTATAAATAAATATTATTTACATTTTGTTAGTCATGTGTTTTTAGAGCCCATGCGACTGCGACCAGAATAAAAGAGTTTGAGATTACTGCTACAAGGGTTTCTGAACGCCATGCAGAGATGGTCAGCCGATCTGAGCACGGCCGATGACCTCGAAAGCCAAAACCGAAATAAGAGAGAGAGAGAGCGAGAGAGAGAGAGAGAGAGAGAGAGAGAGAGAGAGAGAGAGAGAGAGAGAGAGAGAGAGAGACTGGTTCTAAATTCCTCACGTGGGTGGAATTATACTTTATAGTTCTGGAAGGAGAGCGCATTCTTTCGTTGGCCGGTGTAAGCAAAGGGAGATAACTTAAGTATAATCCAAGAAAGATAATTATGGAGTTTTAAAATTTCATTGTGAAAGTTAAAGTTAATTAAACAGCATCATTTATTTACATTTTGTTGGTCATGTGTTCTTGTAGTTCTGTCTACTGCAACCAGAAGAGGAAGTGTAAGCCGATCGGAGTGTGTCTGATTGCTTTGAAAACCAAGCGCGAAGAAAGAGAGAGAGAGAGAGAGAGAGAAAGAGAGAGAGAGAAAGAGAGAGAAAGAGAGAGAAAGAGAGAGAAAGAGAAAGAGAGAGAGAAACTTGTTCTAAAATCCTCACGTTGATGGAATTAGATCTGTTTTAGTTCCGGGAGGAGAACGAATTCTACGTTGGCCAGTACAATCAATGGGGGATAACTTGGATATAATCCAAGCGAGATCACTTTGATAATTCTAGAGTTTAAAAAAAAAAAAATGTGAAAGATAAACTTAATTATTACAGTATTAATGGAATAAAATCATTTATTGGTTTAAATTTTCGAAGTGAAACAAATTCATTTCTTTTCAACCAATTAAAAATTACAAAATTAGAAAAATAGCTGAGCTGTTACGAATAAACGGAAATTGCATTTATATTTTAATTAAACAACTTTTCTAAAATGTGATTCTCAAACTTTATACAGTCTTGACGCACTTACAGTACTACAGCTACTCGATAGCGTATACAAAACAGGACTACTATGTCATTAAGTTAACTGTTAAAAATATAAAAAAAATAACGCATTTAACAAAAGCAAAGTTAACATAATTCTATGAAGTTTATATATTCCTGTGTTAATAAGAAACATGAGGTTGATGAGACCTTGCGATTTTTTAAATGTTCAATGTCTTATGTTTGAGAGACAACAAACTCTCATTTTCTCATCAATTCATTGAAGAGTTTCTCTCTTTTTTATACGTAATTGTTGCGAATATTTCAGCCAAGTTTGTTACTTGTTTTAAACGCGTGCAAAACTTGCAGAACAGAAGAAACGCAACTTACAACTATTATAATAATGTCGTAACGAAACAAGCAATGTTAGTATATACTAATGTAGTAACTTAGTATGCATTTGCTTTTCATATCTGGATAAACTGGGTATCTTTTACTTTACTCCGCAGAGTCGTGAACGGGGTAAAAAAAAAAACGAACGAGAAAGTGTTTAAAAACATAAATATGCAACAAGTAAAGGCGACCTACGTCAAGAATAGATATTTTCCTACGTAGCTATGACATTTATTAGATGTAAAAAAAAAATTCTTGTTTTTTTTGTGCACAAAAAGAAAATGGCGGTCGGTCCTTATTCTCTTACATACCCCCCCCCCATGTCGCCATCTTGGATTTGTGCGATGTTGGTGTGACGAATAATTTAATTTCTAATAAATAGCAATTGGAACGAGTTAAAAATACAAACAAATGCCACAGGTAAGTTTGACAATAACTTTTATCGCCTACAGTTACTTTTATTTGTTGTATATTTGTTTTTTGAGCGTTTTTAGTCTGCTGAGTAAAGTAAAAGATACTCAATAAACTTTTACAGGAATACTACGGAGCGTACCTGCAAAAATCCCTGGGGCGCACTGTTTGAGAACCACTGTAGACTATAAGATTATCGGCATGTTTTAGAATTCGTCTAACGTTAACAATACTCTAAGGATGTCTGACCTACGTGCGAGGAGGAAAGGATAGTATTTACGTGTAATTTGTTGTGTGTTTTTGATTCAAACTATCAGGTATATTGTTTCAAAATATTATTTGTTCCAAAACAAAGGGAAGTAACTATGTGTAGACGAATACATAATTAAGTCCCTTTTAAAAAAGGGATGCTCCTTAAAATTAAATCTAGTCCAATTATTTTCTGAAAGGAATTAAATCGAATCACGTTTTATAGTTCGTAAGAACATGGTGGCACGATCGTCAAAAAGAACTGGCTATTCAGAATAAAATATTGACTTTGTAGAAAGCAACTTGTTGATAACGATATATGAGAATTAGATTAGCTTTTCTTTTTTTTATAGAGATTAATCGAATATTGAAATAAAAAAATGCAATATCTTAAAATAGGACGAAATTTAAAAAAATCAACTTAAAAAAATATTTGAATTACGAAATTATATCCTCCAGAATGCATTTCACTATCTTCGTAAACAAGTCAGTCATTCTAATATTCTCTTAATAGTTGACAAAAAAAAAGAAAGAAAGAAGAAATAATGACTTCGTAACTTTTCGAAATATGGAAGGATCTAAACTGCCGAATAGAAAATCATTTTTTTAAAAATGGAATCGTTCCAGACAAGACATGAAGCCACTTGATGTAAGGAGCTAAAAGTATTACTTCAAGGTCAAAAACTAGCCATCCATAAGTGTTAGATGGATAGATCCCGACCTAGCAAACAGCAATTATTCCCCCTTTGTCAGAAACATCGCTCATGGAATGTGAGGACTAAAGGGCAAAATAAGGGGAGCGAGAGTTATGAGGCTGCCGAAAGTAAACCCAAGTTAGTCACTTTCTACTCTCCTAGACTCTCCATTTAAACTAACTACAAAATTCTTAGTCAATCCTCATGTATTCAGAGATTTAAAGCTTTGAAAGCTTTTAAAATCCAATCATATTCTAGATAGAAAATCAAAACAACATTAGCTTAACAAACATGAATTATCGTTTTCTAACAATTTGATTCAATTCATAATTCATGACTAAACGATACGATAATAATTACATTTAATTCAGAAGATTCTATTAAAAAAATATAATAATTTGGTACCCCTACCCCCTCAAAACAAACGGCATAGTTAAGAAAGGTAACGAAATAAAAATGAAAGTAAAACGACCCCCCCCCCCCGGGGAAACGCTGGATAAGTTTTATTTACTCCTCTCCAGGAGTTAGGCACAAGACCAGTTTTATCCTACTCCCACAAGTAAGATGTGACCCAAGGTCGGGTCGGAAAGTGGGGGTTGAAAAGCCAGCGCCCGAGAGGTGAGCACTCTGACCATCAAAAATTGCCTGGGCAGCCCCGTCGGCATTCCCCGGTAGGGGCGCCTCAAGCAGTAAGCAATTAACTTACTCCTCCCCAAAGAGGGGAGGCAAAGCCTGGGAGGGTGGACCTCCTAGAACTGCACAGGACAATCCCATAGACCGGCGTAAATCAAGTCCCGAAGGACAAGACAATACAAGTCTATGGGGTGTAGTATCCATCGGAACAGATACTACACTTTGATCTTAGCCAAAAGGCCAAAAGTATTATTTACTCCTCTCTAGGAGTTAGGCAAAAGGCCAGTTTTATCCTACTCCCACCAATAAGATGTGACCCAAGGTCGGGTCAGAAAGTGGGGGTTGAAAAGCCAGCGCTCGAGAGGTGAGCACTCTGGCCATTTAAAAAATTGCCTGGGCAGCCCCGTCGGCATTCCCCGGTAGGGGTGCCTCAGGCAGTAAGCAATAAACTTACTCCTCCCCAAAGAGGGGAGGCAAAGCCTGGGAGGGTGGACCTCCTAGAACTGCACAGGACAATCCCATAGACCGGCGTAAATCAAGCCCCGAAGGCCAAGACAATACCGGTCTATAGGGTACAGTATCCATCGGAACAGATACTACACTTTGATCTTAGCCAAGAAAAGTACCGTTTTTAGATCAAGCATTTACTTACTTGCGTGGTTTACTTATAACAATGACAGGGTTAGCAGATCAGCAGCACACGACGACGCAACAGTCAACTTTAATGTTACTCTGAAAAAATGGTGTGATTTTTTGTAATAACCACTTCAGCATAACACTTACATGAACGCAAATGATGACTGTTCGTTCGTCCACTGACCAGTAGACGACAACGTATGTTATGTCTCCAGTATTATAATAATAATAATAATAATAATAATAATAATAATAATAATAATAATAGTAATAGTGATGATGATGATGATGATGATACTACTACTACTACTACTACTACTACTACTACTACTACTACTACTACTACTACTACTACACCCGCCCTAAAAGTGATGGCACCAGTCTCGGCTGGTACCACACTAAATAACCATGAAAGGTAAAGGATGATAGAAAGACCGAGGAGGGATAGCACTGTTAGAGTGCGGAGAATACTGGAACCGTTGGGAGGCTTATTGCCACCCAAATCCCAGAGAAGACCAATGGTCGTTGCCAGCGAGAAATCAATGTTAAGCGGCTGTTGCGATAATACAAAGTAATGGTTATCGGAAGAGGTGGAGAGTGCTGCAAATCTGGGGAGACTTGTTGTCACTCAGACTCCAAGGAACACCACCGGTTATTATCAGGGAACAATTACAGATGATGACCTGGGTGAGAACTCCTAGTGAATTGATAATAATAATAATAATAATAATAATAATAATAATAATAATAATAATAATGATGATAATGATA
>OY744519.1:187273820-187276320 GCA_963556195.1 Sepiola atlantica
TTCAGTAGAATACAAAATTTATGACACAATTAACATTTTGCAATATTTATGACATAAGTTTATTCATGACATAAGTAATATTTTGCAGTATTTCTATCTTAATGATTTGTAATAATTATTTTTTTTAATAAAAGATTGGTGTTATATAACCTTCCTTGTGATGTACTAAAATTATACTTATTCAACTAAACTTTCGTTATATATATATATATATATATATATATATATATATATATATATTAGTCAAATTATGAAAATATATTTATGTCAATTAAGCTACACAGTGACTTCCGCGTTTCATCCCCGTAGGGAATCGTCAGGCTACAATTGTAGCCTGCCGATTCCCTACGAGAATGAAACGCGAAAGCCTGTGTGTAGCTTAATTGACATAAATATATTTTCATAACGTAATACCTAGCTCTACTCACGCACTGTTGAAGTAAATACAAAAAATTGATACATAAAAGATTATATCTCCTCATAACATTTTATGTGGATACATGAAATTATATATATATATATATATATATATATATATATATATATATATATATATATACATATATATATATATATATATATATATATTATAAAAGATAAAATATAAAAACATGTAGTATAAAATAAAGAGAAACGTGTGTACCTAATTGAACCTACATATATGAATGCTTTAATAATATGAGTTTTGTTATTTTTCCTTTTTTTAAAATTCTTTTGGGCATGATTTTGTCCGTTTCTACTTATAGAAGATCCAATATATATAACTCTATAGTTTGGTTGTCTAAGTGCTGACGAAACGGTCCGTCAAGATATGGTTACTGTAATCTAACCTCCTGAATGTTGTATATAGCATTTTCTATTCATCCATTGCGTGTGTGTTCTTATTCATTTACCCCCCCCCCCTCCACAAGGTGGGGTTTTAATGTGGGGAAACTTCTGCTCCCCAAAAACGGAACGCTGAATTGTGACAAAAATAAATAAAGATGCCCCAGTCTCGAAGGATCTCTTCTCCTATGGCAGAACGCATTTCGAGTTCGTATATGGGATTAACGCTGTGCGAAGTTGCATTGGACGTGTTTTGTGTATAAATTGTAAAACCGGTTGGATGAAGAGGAAGCACGGCGGGGGGGGGGGGGGAGAAAGGGAAAGACGTGAGAAGAGAAGGGGGAGGAGGCGGAGGGGTGTAGTAACACGATGGACGGGAGAAAGAGGTGAGAAGGGGGGAAAGAGAAAAAGAAGGAAGATGGAGGAAAAAGAAAGAAAGAAAGTCTAACGAGTACCTGTCAACCGTTTGAACGGAAGGAGAGAGGGAGGAAAAAAGAAAAGAAAAAAGAAGGAAGAAGACGATTAAAAAAGAAAGAAAATAAGAAAGGGAAAAAGAAGAAAAAGAAGAAGAAATTTTGAACTTAAAGAAGGCTACGCAAACTTTTCGTTTTTGTTTGTTAAATTCTTTTTCTTTTTTACTTTAACAAAATTCCGCTTTTTTTTTTCTCTCTTCGGTCGTTTTCTGGTTTTGACATTATTCTGAAAATTTCTTGTGTTTTTAGTTTTCGATTGCCCCCCCCCCCCCCCCAAAAAAAAACAAAACAAAAAACAAACAAACAAACATCTTACCTTTAAATTGAAAATCGTGACCAATCCCTGCTATTGTCCTTTCACCGGTCGGTGATTCGATTTATTATTCGTGGGTGTGTGTAACCTCCGAGGAGAATCCCTGTCGGTGTGACAATCTTGTCGAATAAAAAAACGTGACAATTTCGCTACAACAAACGGACAAGACGACGGATATATTTTTCTTTGCCTCCTTTTAAAAAGCGGCTGGCGAACCTATCCAACAGAATATCCGTGCAACGTTGTTGTGGTTGTTGTTGTTGTTGGTACAGTAGTAGTAGTACTACTACTACTACTACCACTACTACTACTACCACTACTACTAAAATAATAACAATAATAATTTGGTTCTTCTTGTATGCGTGTCCTCGCTGTAATTTTATATGCGGCGTCGATTTGTCAGCATGTGTATACGTGCGTCTCGATGCTTTTCAGGAAGTCGGCGTATGAGTATGCCAGTGCGTGCGCTAACACTTGGTTCCTTTTGTGTGCGTGTTCTAGCTGTTAACTCTATCTACCGCCGATCTGTCTGTGTGCACGTGCTTTTTAAATTTTTTTTTTTTTTTTAATTTAGCCAGTGAGCTCGTGTATGTATCTATGTATATCGCTGTAGGTAGCACTAATAATAATAATAATAATAATACCCGTGCCTTATTCTGCCTTGACAAAACAACAACAACAAAAAAATAGTGACTATGCGTGCGTCGATGTAACTCTATACCGACCGATATCACCGAGTGTGAACGCGTGTGTTTTAGGTGTGTTTTTTTTGACGAAAGCAGTGCGCGCGTATGCGTACGTGTGTAGATACGTGCGCGTACGCGTGTTCGTTATATCATCAGTATTATCATTTATTGTTCTAGCGTACGGGTCCGAGTTCATATATTTG
>OY744519.1:187286320-187423820 GCA_963556195.1 Sepiola atlantica
TGGAAGACGAAAAAGAAGAAAAGAAAGAAGATTATGGTAAAGAAAATGAAGAAGTGAAGGAGGAAAAAGTAAAAGAGGAAGAGGAAGAAGAACGAAAATGCGAAGAAGATAAATAGAGCGAAGAAGGAGGCGGTAAATAAGAAGAAGAAGAAGAAGAAGAAGAAAAAGGAAAAGAAAGATGACGAAGAAGATGAAGAGGAAGAAGAAAAAGCAGGGGGAAGAAATGTAACAATAAACAGTGGAAGCAGAAAAATAACGAATAAGTAAAAGAAGATGAAAATGAAAAGTGGGATAGTAAATATGTAAAGAAGAATAAAAAGAAAAAGCGGAGTAGGAAGAAGTAGAAGAAGTAAAAAGTTGAAGAAATAGAGGAAGAAGAAGAAGAAGAAAAAAGAAGAAAGACGAGGAAGAAGATTAGGATGTAGAATATGATGAAGAAAAAGAATTAACGACTGAAAGGCAGGAAGCAGAATAAGATGAAGCAGATGAGTAATAAGAAAACTGAAAAAGATGAAGCATTCGAAAAAGAAGATGACGAGAAGATGAGACAAAATATGTTGCTAGCCTCACTCTCTACTATATAAATATGTTCATGGTAGGTGCTCGACTGAGCTCCAACCGCTGCCTTCACCCTCTGCTGTAAAACATTCACAGCAAAGAACTCGTCTGGCTACAGCTACAGCAATGAACTTTCCTTTCTCTCTCTGTACCAAAACCGAAACGTAACTTCCATGAACAAAGTTTTTTTCCTAGAATATCCTATCTGTGGAACAAGATACCACAAGTTTGCTTCCCAACCGACTACAGCATGGTCGTCTTGAGTTCTAATACAAACAAATACTTGTCGAGCCATACTCTAGGGGAATCAAGTCCTCTCAAGTAATCTTCTGTCAAGTTACACCATTGTTTTCAATCCTCTCGTGACGGTGATTATCGTCCAACCAACAAATCTTTTTAACCCTTATCCTCGAGTGGCCTTTGGGTCTTGATCAGCGGTCACTCATCAGTACAAAAGAAAGCGTAGAAGACGAAGGAGACAATGATGAAGGTTACAAAGAGGACATTAGAATGGGATGAGGAAGAAGAAAAGGATGAAGAAAAAGATGAACAAGATGAAACAGGAGAAGGCGAAGAAGATAAAGAAAAAGATGAAGAAGAAGTTGATGAAGCTGAAGAAGACAAAGAAGACGAAGGCGAAAATGCAAGAAGAATCTACGGACTGACTGTGGCTATGATAACGCGACACTGGTGCCTTGTCGGCCTTTGCGTTATCGTGTGACACTTGTTGGTGGTGTCGAGACTTATTTTACGACTCGCTAAGACAAAAAGTGGCGCAGGCACATGTTGCCTGTCAACTTGTCAGTTTGCAAAATCTACGACTTACTTTCTATGAGAGAGAAAGAATAGATGGTGAATGCCAGCGGAACCCATGCTAAAGTATAGTCATATGCAATTTGCACAACTCTGTGTTCGTTTTAAACTCTTACATTGATAAATAACTAGCAGGGTGATCTGACGTTGTTCGGGATTGAATGAGGATCACTACTATGTACTTTTTCACTATGCTCATATCCCCATATTACTTTCTTTGTTTTTACTGCCCCTTCCCCCGTTCTCCTGTTTCCCCTTCTAATATAGTCGGGAGTAGCTGAAATATTAGAAAACTCTCTGAATTAGTGTTTTATACTAAGATTTAGAATTAAGTACTCCCATGTCCCGAGACACATTCTGCAGACAAAGAGATCCAACGCATTCATAAAAATTTGAATTTTGCATACTTTTGACTGTTTTCGTAGCAATAATTTTTTACAGAGTCAGGTCGATGGCTGAAGCCAAACCACTAACATTTCTGAAGATGACTGTAAGTGGAGAAGTCTCCGGTAGATATTTACTGCCTTTATTTTACGAATGCTGATACACATGTTAAAATTTGATTCAAATCGGATATACCTATTTGAAGTTTTAAGGGGGTTCAAATCCAATGAGTAACTTAGAGGTGGGGACACGTAGATATTCGGCAAGTAGAGGGTAACGTACGGATTCGGAACAACTTCCATTGTCTTCCCCTGAGAATTTTGTACATTTGAAATAAATATAATAAAAATAGGATACATTTTAATTTTTAAAGAGGTTCGGCCCCTTTCCCCTAGTTCCATTAAGCTATGAGGGCACTTAGAGATTCGGGACCATTTCCGTTTTACATAAGAATACACTTTTATGTAGATTCTCTACCCTTTCTTTCTTCAGGGAACACACAACCATCACACACACATACACAAAGACATTGCGTTATATGTATACATATATAGATAACAATTAAAAAAAATCAAATTTAAAGATTAATCGTTTTGTGTACTGCGTTTTTAAAAAAAATTATAAATCAATAGTTGTTCGTAAAATTGAAATGTTACATAATGGCCCACTAAAAAACGGGATAATTAAATGAAATATTACAATTTAATTAATAAAATGTTAATAAAAGACAATAATATTCATTTAAAACTTTTGGTAGGGATTTCTTTTAATAACTAGTCTGCATCCTCCGTCAAATATAACGGAACAAATTATGCTTCGCCAATGTTTGTGTTGGGTAGTTGGGGTGGCCAGAGAGAGAGAGAGAGAGAGAGAGAGAGAGAGAGAGAGAGAGAGAGAGAGAGAGAGAGAGAGAGAGACCCAAAAGTTGTGAAGACGCCCTGAAAGGTGTGTGTGTGTGTGTGGGGGGGGGGGGGTGAATGTGGAAGTCGGAAATGACGTCACGTCCGTTCGACAAGATTGACCATACTGGTAAGAGTGTTTGCCAATGGACCAGGAGACCAGGGTTTTATCTTCGGTCGAGTCATACTAAAGATTCAACAAATGGTACTTGATACCTCCTTGTTAAGCACTCAGTGTTATAAGATGAGGATCAAGGGTAAGTGGAGTAATCCAGGGAAAATAGTGTTATCTTCCCCGAAAATTCAGTCTAGTAACTAATGAAAATGGAGCCTTAGGTTCGCCCTCGACTATGGTCGAGCACTTTGCTTTGCTTTTTACAGATAGAAAGAATTTATTTGATTTGCAATCCTCCACCTTATAATCAAGAGCAATGTGTATTTATTTGTAAATATATATCCACCCCGTCACGCAAACGTCTGCTCGATAAAGGGAGAACGTAAATCTATTTCCATAATCTGACGTTTTCTTTGTTTATTTTCTTCTTTTCTGCTTTCTATACCGGTTTGAACGAGTCACATTTGTAACGATGTTTGTGGTTCGTCGAGAAAGAATCAATCACAGGCCGCTTAACAAAACCAGCTTGATCGTAAAGCCCGCATGCATTTGAATATTCTTTTTCTTTTATTCTGGTCAGCCGACGAAATAGGCTGCAGACATTTTGCTCTACACACTACTACCATGCCCCAACACACGCGTGGAGGTTTGTCAGTAGAAGAAGCAGAACTAATATATATTCACGGAATATATAAAAAGAACTTAAGAACTGTTACTTGGACGAAATGTTCACATCTCAAAATATGTTTGGCAATGCCAATTATTTGCCACATAATCATATCTTTGTATGTTTGTCTCTCTCTTTCCTTCTTTTATCTCTTGCCTATCTATTATATGAAGGACAGTTATCTGTGTGTGTGTGTTACCAGTGAAAAGTAAAAACAAATTATAAAACAAACACTCACAAAGTTTGTATATTCTTGATTGACGTTGACCTGGGTGAATAATATGTAAAATAAAATAACATATTATTCATTCTTTGGAAATCAATTGGTTTCGTGAGTGGGTCGTTTTTTCAGCCATTTCCAATGTTATCTATTATATAAAGAAGAGGTGAATGACTTGCACTATCATTATTTTCAATACATTAAAACAAGAGAGGAATGGACTGGGCGGAGGTGAAAGAGGGGTGGCGGAGGGGAATGTGGAAAAACGGGGAAAGAGAGAAAGATAGCGAGACGGATTGAGAGAGGTAGATAAATAGAAGGTTTAATATAACGCATACTTTTTAACCTCTTCTATTTTGTTTTCTATAGCCCGGGCAACGACGGGTAGCCCTGCTAGTCATACGTAAAGTGTTCCAATTTAAATGTTGTTTGTGTTCTCTTTTTCGTAACGTTAATTTTGCTCAGATATTTTTTCTAAAACTATATATCTAATTGGGCGAAATACCAATACTATGTAACGAAGGAAAACAGCAAACATTTGTGAACCTGTATGAGTACGTTCACTTCACTGACCGCGATCGTCCCACGTGTCAGTCAAAAGTTGTATTACGAATTTTTTGTATTCTTCTAGTATTTATATAACATCATAGAATCATGTCAGTCATTTAATTTTTCATATATAAATTATTATTATTATTATTATTATTATTATTATTATTATTATTATTATTATTATTATTATTATTATTATTATTATTATTATTATTATTATTCCTGATGATCTAAAGAAAAGTAAAAAACAAACATCGTTGACTTTATATTATGGAATGGAGAATTTCTTTCCAAATTCATTTCAAGCGGCGTGGAAGTCTGAGGTGGTTTTCTGACTTGTTATCTGGTTACTCGTTTCCCTTCACCACTTGAAATGGTTTCGTCTGGGAGCTAGAAAAAGCACATGTTTTACTCACTAACCTTCGTGTTATACACACACACACACACACACACACACACACACACACACACATATATATATACAGGGTGGGCCAAAATAAGGGTCCTATCTTTAAATTTGAATAACTTGAATATTAATAACTTCCACAAAATAAAAGTTAAACTCACCAAACTTTATGTGTGTGTAGACTGACCCTTCTGAGATTTTTTGAAATAAACAAAACAAATTTTAGCCGAAAAACACTTCTTAAAACTTACAAAAACTAAAGTATTGTTTTTTACACTGTTTTGAGTTTTTTAAGCAAAAATAATGTTTTCTAAATGAGGGTACGTTCCTTAGGGCTAATACGGAATGCTTGCTTCGAAAGGGGTCCTTTACTTATTCTAAAAAAAAAAAAATCAATAAATAAAAAAGTTATGAATTTTTAAAAATAGGACCCTTATTTTTGCCCACCCTGTATATATATATATATATATATATATATATATATATATATATATATATATATATATATATATATATATATAAGGTTAATACCACAAAAGATATAAGAGGCAACTAATATCTTTAATTAGTGAACATCCGGATAAAAATAAAGCTCAATATACTGGATAGAGAATTAATAGCAATAGATAAAGTGAAAGAATGAAATAAGGTGCGAATCAAATTTTATTACAATTCAATGTTCAGGCAAAGTTCTTTAAAGTCCTTAACTCATGAGTTTTCAAAGAAAATCTTCTCATCAGAGGACCATTACCGCAATGACATTACTGCAGGTAATAAAAATTAAACTTTGAAAATATATAAAAAAATATATATAAAAATACATAAAGGTATATAAAACATCAAATATATCGGGCCAAAACATTTTTTTTGTAAACCTATACAGTTCATCCACGTCAACAAGTTTAAAATAGCTCCAGGCAAGATATCAAAGAGGTTGATTAAGAAATAATCCAAATGGTGAGTGGTGGTCCAAAAATGAAAACAAGTTATCCAAGCGGGAAATTCGCCCGCTATCGATGCAGTAGATATCAGTAAAAAGTGTATTTAAGGTGTATGCAAATTAATAAAACGATAAGAAAACGACAGGGAAAATAAATCATATGAAAAGTTCAGAAAACTCATTCGGTGAGGAGAAGATTTGCTTTGAAAACTCATGAGTTAATGACTTTAAAGAACTTTGCCTGAACATTGAACTGTAATAAAATTTGATTCGCACCTTATTTTATTCTTTCACTTTATCTATTGCTATATATATATATATATATATATATATATATATATATATATATATATATATATATATATATATTAAAATAAACATAGTTTGAGTATCCGACAATTGTTTCAGAACCTCCTCGGCTCTTCATCTATATAGTATATCCCTGAGGAGGAGCCGAGGCGGTTCTGAAACAATTGTCAGATACTCAAACTATGTTTATTTTAATATAAAATCACTTTTTGAAAAGTATTGGTTTTGTTCATTTTGTTTATATTTGAACCTAATTAATCAATTATATATATATATATATATATATATATATATATATATATATATATATACATTAATATTAAGTTATTTTTACCTACATACGCTAGCGTTTCAAGCTTTCGCTCTCATCTGAATCAACCTAAACTCCACAAGGTAGCGCCATAACCATTAAGCCACGAGAAATTACCACGGCAAGAAGGGAATTTAAGTTCTATTCATGCGAAGGGCGGCATATCAAGAAAGACTGACTAGAGATTCTACGAACGTTGTCGGAATATGCCTTATTAGCTACGTGTCAGTTATATTTTTAACTTCCCCAAACATGACTCAACTTAAATCTTATTAAAGGGGCTTATAACAATATTAATTTTAAGTAAATAATATTAGATTATTTTTACCTACATACGCTCTCATCAGTGCAGAGAATCATAATTTCAGACGGTCGCACGGTTCGAACCCCGAGCCTCTATCACTTGCAACGTCTGCCATTCTAATGTACAACTAAAACATGCAGCCACTGCAGGTTTACAAATTAAGAAACAACATTTTGCATGTTGAAATATTTGTTTTAAATATCAGTCGTCAAAAAAATTTACGTACATAATGTTATTTAAGGTCAGTTAATGTTTTACTTAATCATTTTTGATGTTATGTAAGGCCAGTTAATGTTTTACTTAATCATTTTTGATGTTATGTAAGGTCAGTTAATGTTTTACTTAATCATTTTTGATGTTATTTAAGGTCAGTTAATGTTTTACTTAATCATTTTTGATGTTATTTAAGGTCAGTTAATGTTTTACTTAATCATTTTTGATGTTATTTAAGGTCAGTTAATGTTTTACTTAATCATTTTTGATATTATTTAAGGTCAGGTAATGTTTTACTTAATCATTTTTTATGTTATTTAAGGTCAGGTAATGTTTTACTTAATCATTTTTTATGTTATTTAAGGTCAGTTAATGTTTTACTTAATCATTTTTGATGTTATTTAAGGTCAGTTAATGTTTTACTTAATCATTTTTTATGTTATTTAAGGTCAGTTAATGTTTTACTTAATCATTTTTTATGTTATTTAAGGTCAGTTAATGTTTTACTTAATCATTTTTGATGTTATTTAAGGTCAGGTAATGTTTTACTTAATCATTTTTTATGTTATTTAAGGTCAGTTAATGTTTTACTTAATCATTTTTGATGTTATTTAAGGTCAGGTAATGTTTTACTTAATCATTTTTGATGTTATTTAAGGTCAGTTAATGTTTTACTTAATCATTTTTTATGTTATTTAAGGTCAGTTAATGTTTTACTTAATCATTTTTGATGTTATTTAAGGTCAGTTAATGTTTTACTTAATCATATTTGATGTTATTTAAGGTCAGTTAATGTTTTACTTAATCATTTTTGATGTTATTTAAGGTCAGGTAATGTTTTACTTAATCATTTTTGATGTTATTTAAGGTCAGTTAATGTTTTACTTAATAATATTTGATGTTATTTAAGGTCAGGTAATGTTTTACTTAATCATTTTTTATGTTATTTAAGGTCAGTAAATGTTTTACTTAATCATTTTTTATGTTATTTAAGGTCAGTTAATGTTTTACTTAATCATTTTTGATGTTATTTAAGGTCAGTTAATGTTTTACTTAATCATTTTTGATGTTATTTAAGGTCAGTTAATGTTTTACTTAATAATCTTTGATGTTATTTAAGGTCAGTTAATGTTTTACTTAATAATTTTTGATGTTATTTAAGGTCAGTTAATGTTTTACTTAATCATTTTTGATGTTATTTAAGGTCAGTTAATGTTTTACTTAATCATTTTTGATGTTATTTAAGGTCAGTTAATGTTTTACTTAATCACTTTAGTATTTTAAAGATAAAATGTAAAAATGACTTCTATTTTAATTATTGTAGGTTTAAAAATAAAAATATACTATAAATTTAAATACTGTTGTAACCTTTGAATCGTCGCCGACACTGTTGTATCCTTTGAAAGAGGTACAAGGAGCAAAGTTGTAGTTCAGGTAGAAAAAAATGCACGACACAACATTATCATGAAAGAAGCAATTTATTGTCATGGGGGTGCAAATAAAGGAGAGACAGATCTTAGTGAGGAATCACTAAGGTCTGAAGCAAATATTAATGTTCAGTGAAATGCTACTGAATATATATCATCCATAGAAAGTCCACATAGGAAACAGGGTTAAAGGTATTCTATTTCAACAAATAACTTTCAACTATAAAATAAAACTTTTCTTTTCATCAACGTAACAAATGGAATAAACTATAGCGCATAAAGAACAATCAACAATGTTTTTAGTCAAAGATTACCGAAAATATTTTCGTTCTGAACCCAACGCAAAAAAAAAATCAGCAATACACAGTACGTTACTTAAAAAGCCATAAACCCTATCTTTTGGGCTTTGGTACAGTTTGTGACCCATGCTAAAACTGACTTTTCGTAGGCATCTTCCAGCTGTTTCCGTAAGTGGCCGGAAGATGCCGAATTAAACCATATATATATATATAAATTTTTAAATTTATTTTATACGTACATAAAAGTAATCCATGGACACGTGTTTCTGGCTCACAGCCGTCATTAGCATGACTAACTTAGACAAGGATCTAACGTTAGATATTGATGTCTATAGCCCAGCGTTTTGCCATCGGACCAATATGCCCTGTCTAGAAATATGTACGATTTTTATTATCTAAATATTTAATGTACTTTTATGTAATTATTTTTATTTTTTACATAGAAACACGTGTCCATTGATTACTTTTATGTACGTATAACACACATAAAACAAATATATATTAACGAAAAATACGTCTAATAAAGTTAAGGGCGACTAATAATGCAATTTTCTGCATCTTAATCACTTAGGAAGTGAGACAAACGAAATAGTAATAAGTAAAAAAACAACGAACGCTGCAATCACCAATAAAAATAATTACATAAAAATACATTAAATATTTAGGTGATAAAAATCGTACATATTTCTAGATAGGGCGTTTTGGTCCGATGGTAAAACGTTAGACTATAGACATCAATATCGAATGTTCGATCCTTGTCTAAGTTAGCCATGCTGATGACGACT
The DNA here is from genome assembly GCA_963556195.1 of Sepiola atlantica. Lineage (NCBI taxonomy): Eukaryota > Metazoa > Mollusca > Cephalopoda > Sepiida > Sepiolidae > Sepiola > Sepiola atlantica. The sequence continues at coordinate 187,295,522 of OY744519.1, forward strand.
GTGAGCCAGAAACATGTGTCCATGGATTACTTTTATGTACGTATAACATAAATAAAAAACATATATTAACAAAAAATTCGTCCTATAATATTAAGGTCGACTAATAATGCAATCTTCTGCATCTTAATCACTTAGGAAGTGAGACAAACGAAATAGTAGTAAGCAAAAAACAACGAACGCTGCCATCACCAATAAAAATAATTACATAAAAATACATTATATATATATATATATATATATATATATATATATATATATATATATATATATATATATATATATATGTTATTGTTTATTTATTTATGGACGTATACGTTTCGTCTCTTTTCAATCAAGACTCATCATCAGAGAAGTACGACTATTCACTACCGGTCACACGATTCGAAACCCTGGATTACAAGTATTTTTCAAACCCAATCCAACGTCGCTAACCGATAGGCCAGTTCTGAACAGCTTATAAACAATGATAATTTTAACACATTTAAAGGCGCGAGACATACAGGCATTCAACTTCTATAAGTGAAGGAATGATGCATATAAAGCAAGTGACGTCACGCTGTGTTATTACTACCATTTACAGTGCTCTACTTTTTAACGAGGAGCTTCAAATATATATATTTGTTATTGTTTATTTATCTATGGACGTATACGTTTCGTCTCTTTTCAATCAAGACTCATCAGCATAGAAGTACGACTATTCATTACCGGTCACACGATTCGAAACACTGGATTACAATTATTTTTCATATTTATATATATATATATATATATATATATATATATATATATATATATATATATATATATATATATATATATATATATATATATATATATATATATATATATATCATCTGAACCACGGTAGAGCAACCAGTCAAGACTATCAGTTTTTAATCTATGGACATAAAAAACTGACTGATCAGCATGGAACTTCGTATCTGAAAAGACATGAGTTTTTCAAGAACTTAAAGTGGTTTTTGATTTCCAAACATTATCCGCCATTAAAATAGGCAGTAACTTTTCCAAGTGGAAAAATCACCTTTTTGGTGGTGAAACTATTTTGGACTTGTATCTCTTCGTTTAATCAAATATTTCCGACTCGCAGGCATTCATCTATGTACTCCACTAAACATGCTGTCTTTCGCATGTTTACAATTTAATCAGTTTCAAGCCTCTCATAATATTATTCTTCGTTCACCTGACAATTCATCTATAACCTTGAGTAGCCCTTGGCATTGATAAGTGGCGATACTATCAGTTTATATGTGCCTATTCATTTGAAAGTACAGAGTGATAAAAGGTGCAACCCACTAAACAATGCGGTTAAACCATTCGGCTTTCATATTACACATTAGAAATGTTTTTTTTTTATCAAACTGTGACAAGAGTATTTGAAACAGCGGTAAACAGAAAGTATCCACTTTATCATGGCCGCCATATCTGATATAAGAAATTGTAGAACCAGTGTTAATCTCACCCAAAAGTTTCAATTATATTTTAGGCCGGATTTTTCTTTGGCAAATAATAATTTAATTCTAAATAACTAATAAATCAAACATTTTTTTATAATTATATTTAATTTTTTTTTTAATTTTGAAAATATTTTTTAAAGAAAATATTTTTTAAAGAAAATATTTTTTAAAGAAATAATCAAATAAAACTTTTTTATAATTGGAATGTGTTTTTTGAAATTTTGAAATTAAAAAAAATAGTTTAATTATTAATTATTAACCAAATAAAATTATATTACAAAGTAGCGAGCAATTAGAAACACACTCTAAATTTAAACTGTTTTTTTTTTTTATAAATGCTAACAAATAAAATAAAAATCGTCAAATTCTGTTCGATCTAAAATCATGTATTTTTTTTTTTGGGGGGGGGGGGATTAACACCGGCTCGCAATTTCGATTTCATATATGGCGGCCATGATCAAGTGGATACTTTCTATTTTACCGAAACATCTACTAGAAAAAACAAAACTATATTGGCTTCTACTTGGAATGTGGTGCTTGACATCATCATTTGGTTCTATGCACTGAGTAATTTGCTTAAAGACTATTACGAGAATAGTTATATCTTGTACAGGGTGGGCCAAAATAAGGGTCCTATCTTTAAATTTGAATAACTTGAATTTGAATAACTTGCACAAAATAAAAGTTAAACTCACCAAACTTTATGTGTGTGTAAACTGACCCTTCCGAGATTTTTTTAAATAAACTAAACAAATTTTTAGCCGAAAAACACTTCTTAAAACTTACAAAAACTAAAGTATTGTTTTTTACACTGTTTTGAGTTTTTTAAGCAAAAATAATGTTTTCTAAATGAGGGTACGTTCCTTAGGGCTAATACGGCTCATGCTTGCTTCGGAAGGGGTCCTTTACTTATTCTAAAAAATAAAAATAAAAAAAATCAATAAATAAAAAAGTTATGAATTTTTAAAAATAGGACCCTTATTTTTGCCCACCCTGTAGATATTTGAGGGCAGGAAATAGCCTGACCCTTAAGCCCCAATACCCATGATGGTGTACTTCCCGTAACCTTTACTCTGACCCTAAATTATCTAATACTAATTCCAAAATTATTTGACCTAGAAACAATTTGAACCAATTTCCATGCTTAAGGATTAATGTTACGCAAATTAAACCAATTCTTTTCATAATTTTGTAAAAAAAAAAACTGCCTTTAATGTACGAATACTTTATCTCCTGTCATCATTAAATAAATCCTGTATTTTCATGCATATGAGTCATATTTTTCTTTTCTAAGATATTTTCACATATTTTTTGCGAGCTTGGGAGGATGGTGTCATGCCAAGGTAACATATACTACACTGTCTCTTTCCCAAAAGAGTAGGTAATACACGGAAAAGATGGTCGCATGAAAAAACAGATACTACACTACACTCTACGAATTGAGCATTGGAAGATAGTACGGTACTGTTTTAGATATTGACCCTAATTTCCGTGACTGCCCGGCAGCAGCGAGCCGACAGCTAACGGAAGCGTCCGAGACCTGCCGAGTCGGCAGACGACAACAATGTAAGACGATGAATATACGTAAAGAAAAAGAAATGCATATATTTTTATACAAAAAATGAAATAAATGAACAAACCCATAGCTGAAATGAATAAACTTTTTTTAAATTAATATTTAACCATTTTATGTAAGAAATTTTGGTACTGTTTTAGAATTTGACCCTAACCTTCGTGACTGCCCGGCAGCAGCGAGCCGACAGCTAACGGAAGCGTCCCGACAGCTAACGGAAGCGTCCGAGACCTGCCGAGTCGGCAGACGACAACAATGTAAGACGATGACTATACGTAAAGAAAAAGAAATGCATATATTTGTATACAGAAAATGAAATAAATGAACAAACCCAATAGCTGAAATGAATAAACTTTTTTTTTTTATTAATAATTAACCATTTTAAATAAGAAAACTAACTTTTTAAACTCTTTTTTTTTGTTTTTTTTTTAACTGAAATAAACTGTTTTTATGAACGCTAAAATAATAACTTTTTTAAAACCATTTTTTTTTTTTTTTTTTTGCAATTAGTACGCATTGTTTTTTTGTGGGTTTTTTTTCCAATTATTTTAGCTGGAGGGGTAAGGGCTTGTTTTTGCGTTTTTGGAGGAGGGCTTAGCGAAATACAGGCAGAAGAGGAGGATGGGGTAGTCGTCGCCGAGGATGTGGAAGGAGTCGGAGCAGCAGAAGATTGTTGGTCGCCGACGACTGGATAAAGTACGGCTATCTGCGATAATATGGCGGCGAAAGGGTCTTTTTTAAAAGTCTGTCGCCACATGAATTCCCGCAGGTCGCCATATCCTGGGACCACAGGTATATCATCTTTAGAATTGTTGATATGGTGAGTTTTGACCGCGAAAAAAAAAACGTCCCCGATCGCAGCGAAATCCAAGCCCGGCATTCCTGGGTGGGGCATCTCCAGGCATATTTTTCCGAAACAATCTTTCGCGGTACTAGCCGGCAAAGTCGGCCGCCGCCGCAACATCGCATATCTTTTGCCATCAGAGCTTTCTGCTGGCAAAAGTTAATGCACTGCTCCGGAGAGGCAATCGAACTACACAACACTTCGAAATTCATTTTTAATTAGTGCCAAGCGTCTCTCTTTGAAATCAATATCGTCTGCCTGCCAGCCTCGTTTTCGATTTCGGCAGGTCTCGCATTCGGCAGGTCTCGGACGCTTCCGTTAGCTGTCGGCTCGCTGCTGCCGGGCAGTCACGAAGGTTAGGGTCAAATTCTAAAACAGTACCGAAATTTTTTTATAAACGCTAACATTTTAAACCATTTTTTTTGTAACTGAAATAAACTGTTTTTATAAACTTTAGAACGCGAAAATAATAACTTTTTTAAACCATTTTTTTTTTTTGCAATTACGCATTGTTTTTTTTAAAACATTTTTTTTGTAACTGAAATAAACTGTTTTTATAAACTGTAGAACGCGAAAATAATAACTTTTTTAAACCATTTTTTTTTTTTGCAATTACGCATTGTTTTTTTTTGTTTTTTCCATTATTTTAGCTGGAGGGGTAAGGGCTTGTTTTTCGTTTTTGGAGGGGGGCTTAGCGAAATACAGGCAGAAGAGGAGGATTTTTCCAGTCCACTTGCGTGGCACTAGACAGTACGCCGCATTCCTTTACTAAATTTTTACCGGTCGCCATATCCTGGGACCACAGGTAGATCATTTTTAAAATTGTTGATATGGCGAGTTTCGACCGCGAAAAAAACGTCCCCGATCGCAACGAAATCCAAGCCCGGCATTCCTGGGTGGGGCATCTCCAGGCATATTTTTCAGTAACTGTCTTTCGCGGTACTAGCCGGCAAAGTCGACCGCCGCCGCATCGCATACATCGCATATCTTTTGCCAGCAGAGCTTTCTGCTGGCAAAAGTTAATGCACTGCTCCGGAGAGGCAATTGAACTACACAACACTTCAAAATTCATTGTCAACAAGTGCCAAGCGTCTCTCCTTCAAATCAATATCGTCTGCCAGCCTCGTTTTCGATTTCGGCAGGTCTCGGACGCCAGCCTCGTTTTCGATTTCGGCAGGTCTCGGACGCTTCCGTTAGCTGTCGGCTTGCTGCTGCCTGGCAGTCACGGAAATTAGGGTCAATCTAAAACAGTACCGATAGTACACTTGTCTAATGAAATATTATAGTTAACTGAATTAAGTATTATTAATAGTATAGTTTCGGATTCAGACAGACAGATACCAAATCTTCGTTAGTAATAGAATTACGTATATATTTTCTGCTTCAGACAGACAAATACCAAATCTCGATTAGTAATAAAAGTACATATGTAATTTCCGCTTCAGACAGACAGATACAACATATTCGTTAGTAATAGAAGTACATACATAGTTTCAGCTTCAGACAGACAGATACCAAATCTCCGTTAGCAATAGAAGTACATATATAATTTCCGCTTCAGACAGACAGATATCAAATCTCCGTTAGTAATAGAAGTACATAAATAGTTTCAGCTTCAGACATACAGCTACCAACTCTCCATTAGTAATAAAAGTACATAGCTAGTTTCAGCTTCAGACACACAGACAGATACCAAATCTCCATTAGAAATAGATATTACCTTTTTTCAATAAAATAATTGAATCATCGGAGTTTTTAGATTTATATAAAAGCCGTCTTTATCAATGAATTAAAATCGCCCTAAAATTGTTTAATTATTTTAATAGGTCGTTTAAAAGAAAAAGTTTATTACCATTCGTTATTGTTTTAGATTTATGTCATTAAAGCGATATAACATTTGGATCGTAGCCATAAACGATTTCTTTGAATGAAATTGATTTTTGGATGAGGATAAATCAATTTTCGTCCCAGGCCCCACCTTGTCTTTTACTCCCGCCCCTTTGATTTTATGACCCCCTAGCGACGGGCCGGCATGTAAACTCGAAACGTTACGTTACGTCAGCTAAAAGTAATTATCTGATTTAAATAGTCTGAACATATCGATTGGGGTGGGGGCACGGGGGTTATAGACAATAGGAAGTTGATACGGACTGTCCTTTCTGGATATGACTTAGCCGTGTTTGTTAGTTGGCTGGTTGTTGTATCTTAAAGAATATCAACCCTTGTTAACTTATTCTATGTAATGCTAGCTTAACCGATCCGGCGTTACCCGAGATCGTTTAAATTCAAATGTTGTTTTGTAAATAGTTCAGTGTTCTATAACCAGGTTCAACAGCAAACAGAGGAATAACACTAATTCTTACTCAAAGAATTAGTGTTATTCCTCTGAACTGTTAAGGTGATTAATTAAGAATTATCCATATTAACCAAATGCCGAATCAAATTAACTATTTCTTTAAAATAAATTTTAGCGTAGTGTGTTAGTTTGTGTCGTAGAATATAGTACAACAACAAATAAGTCTATACTGTTTTGATGTTAACATATTTCTGATGGGTGAACAAAACTTTCGCATTTATTCATTTATATATATATATATATATATATATATATATATATATATATATATATATTTGGATGATATAAGTATGAATATTTTATATTAGATCCTATCGAGCAATAATATAGGAAATATTGAAATAATGAAAAAAGGAATATAATAAAATGACCTTTAATCCATGGATTTTCAAAGAATTACTCTTCTTCTCAGAAAGAAAAAAACAATAAAATTGCTAATTTTTCGTAAACATTATTTGGAAATTTGCAAAAGAAGATACTTAAAGCAAAATAGTTCAAAAAGAGTTTTAAAGATGGGCAGAGTGTCATTGTAACAACTATTGAAAAATCCAATTGGAATTGAGTCGTGATGTGATTGATTCCAATAAACACCAAAGGCAGAAGTCTATGGAAAGTGAGGATATTGGCAATGTTTTTCTTAGGATAGGGGTGAAAAATAGAAACCTTTAAAATAGATTTAATTTAATAATTGTCCTATTTTTTTATGAAATAAATAGCCTTTATTTTTTTGTTTTTGTTTTGTTTTATAAATTTTCTTTTATTTTTGTCTTTTATTTTTATTATTTACCTTTAATTGTTTCTAATTATTTTTGATTACCAATATATATGTTAAATTTTTAATAAAATATTAAAACTTGGTTTAAGGGTAGATAACTTAATAGGGTTATTTCCCTTGAGAACCTTTTTCGTATAATACTAATATTGTTTAGAGCGAGTAAATTTATTTTTTCTCATTCCGTGAATAATAAATATTTAAAAAGGATAATTTGCAAGGAATTGCGGAAAGATACCCAGTTACAATTTAATTAGGTTTACTTTTATTTTCTTTCACTTTAAATATCATTAGAATAAATTATGGCTTTTATCAATGTAGTTGTTTTTTATTTTTTGTTTTTTACAAAATGGAGATCATCTGCCCTAGCAAATTATCTGCCCTTGAATTGTGTCCAACGAAACAAGATGGAGGCATATTCATCGAAGCGATTGCTATAATACCTATAATGGGAAAATACTTGTAATTAAAGTTCTAGTGGATAATTTTTCCTACTTTTTTCAACATTGAACAATAAAATACCACTGAGTAAGTACATGATATTGTTTTCATAAATAAATAATTTTTCCATATGGCCGAAGCACTATACAATCACCGAAACTATTTATGAAATGGATATGCAAATTAAGAATACCCAAAGCTGATTGCGGGTGTTTGCAGATTACTATATATACGGATTTACAAATCTTGTGTTGTATCATAGAATTAAATAAGCATAAGTTGTTTTAATGTTAATATAGTTAGGATAGGTGGAAAAAACTTTCGCATTTATTCATATAAATAATGGATTGGCATTTAAGAGAAAATAAAAACAGAGACAAAGTAATTACAGAAAACTGCAACTCATTGCTTTTTTTATTTTTAAACCCGTCCAGAGATTTTAGGGACAATGGAAGCACATATTAATGTTTTTTTGGGGGGTGAGTCATATATTTCGGACGACCATCGTTCTTCTACGGTCAGTAACGAAATGCGAGAATGGGTTAAAATTTTTATGTTGGTATTGAACGCTGGCATTTAAAAATAATTGCATGTGTTTATAGATTTATACGGATCTCAACGTTTTCTTTGGAGGGCGGCATGGAGTTGTTAGTCCATGCGAGATTTTAAATACATTATATAGTGTTTCCTACGCATCCTTAATAAGTATTGGTTTTTAATAGAAATAAAAATAAAAACAATTTAATTACAATATGCATTTTATTAATAAATAAACATACATGTATTTTTAAATATAAAAATAATAAGTCTCTTTACTTCTATACTGGGCTTTACGCGCTCCACTACTTTTAGAGCTATTCCCGATCCTGACCCAACACCCACGTGGCTCCTCTCACGCTCCCCATTTTCAAAAAGGAGCCACTCCAGCTCAAACTCCTATAAAAACGAGCGGCTCTTTTTCATCGCTCCATAATGAAAATGTGCCTTCTTTCATAAACGTTTTATTCTGACAATGAGTGGTCGAAGGATAGGGGTGGGCGTTAAAGGATCTCGCCAATATGAGTGGGGATGTCACTTTAAGTGTAAGACCGTAAAACAATATTTGACAAAATCTCGCTAATATTTTGAGATGTGCTAAGGGTTATAGGAGAACATGTCGGACGAAGCATACGTAAATTTTCGTTTCCTGGGGTATAAAAAAGAAATAGAAAAATCCCTGAAGTATTTTATAACAATTTTAATTTTCTATTACATTAACAACCTATTTTTTCCAGGGGAAGAAAATTTGACCCGATATTTTTTCTATTTATTTTGGAAGGGAATTTAGATTTGTTTTAAGTAAATAAAGCTTTACTTTTAAACATTATTAGTGATTATTTTCTTTTTAAAGAAACCATTTCTCTGTGAGAGGAGAGACAGCCAGGGCAACATTAATCGTCGTGTGGTTGTTTAATATTTGTTTGTTTTAAGAATCTAACTATATTGTATAATGTATATTATTATTTATAACAGGGAAACGCGCAAGTAATTCAAACAAATCGATTTATCCATTTTTTTCAATAGTACAATTTGGGGCGAAAAAATATCGGGTCAAATTTTCCTCCCCGGAAAAATCAACTGGAGCCAGTTTTCCTAGGTCGGGCAACAACATTTATTAAAATTAAAAATTAAAATAAAAAGGTGAAAACGTCTATATTTTAAATCTATAATAAAAACAAACTGTTTACAATTTTAATATTCGATAATAGATTTTTTAAGATGAAGGAAAATTTCTAATCTACTTTCGGTTCTAAAAAATAACAAATTAGTTTAATTATTTGCTTTTTTAAAATCAAAATTTAAGATATTTTCTTTAATCTAATTAAGTTTAAACATCGGTTTAATTGTAGAATAGAGACCGCTGTTTTTTTCGTTCATTTCGCTTGGTATTCGCCCAAATTTTGGATGAAACTGATTGTTGGTCTTAATTGTATTTTTGGTCCTGAAATAAAATTCTCATTTAGTTTTTAAAATGTTGAGAATCTAACTTTAATTCCAGGTTTTAATCGCTGGCGGCTATGTTGGTTTTTATTGTTTTTATTTTCCTTGGACTAAAGATATTTTCACTGCTTTAACATTTTATTACATACAAAAAACAAACTTTGAACATTCTATTCACAAAAGCAAGTTTTAACGGAATTTAACGAATTTAAAAGCAAACACGAAAAGGTTAAAACATACTAAACGCCAAAAAGACGACGGTAAAAATGTGGCATAAAAGTTCAATTAAAATGAAAAGAAAAATTGGCTTATTTATTCAATCAGCAATAAACATCCTTGTCGTAAATACAAAAAAGTTCAAATCTTCAAGAAAATAACTTCAAAGACATCTATAGATTCACTGGCGCATTTGAAAACATTTGTTACCAAATTGTCTCCTGCCTTAAGAAAACTGCCTTATGAAAAATGTAACATATAAATGTGAAAAAACCCTGAGAAGTTCAGTGTTCTATTTCCATGTGTAACTCTCTCGTCCTTTCTCCCTCTCTCTCCCTTCCTCCCCCTCTCTCGCTCTCATTCCCTATCTCATACATTTACCAGAGATTTAATTTGAAAAATAACTCAAAGAGTTTAGCTGAGATTTTTTCTTTTCCGTTTTATTGCTGAATAAAAAACCAAATGTTTAAAAAAAAAATCAAATAATTTTGAAGCAAGGAGAGCGGAGCGATAAAACCACCGCTCTTTAGTCCCAAATGGAGTTGCTTCCGCTCCACTCCCGCTGAATATAAAATGAGCCCTCTTCTCCTTCGCTTCAGCAAAAAGGAGCGCACTCTTGGAGGGCTTCGTAAAGCCCTGCTTCTATATTATCATTATTATTATGTACTCACTAAGAGTTCTCACACAGGTCATCAGTGATTGCTCACCGACAACCGGTGGTATTCCCTGGAGTCTGAGTGACAACAACTCTCCCCAGATTTCCAGTATTCTCCATCTCTTTTCGGTAGCCACCACAAATAAACTTACAGTATCACAACAGCCGTTTACGATTGATTTCTCGCTGGTAAGGACCATTGGTCTTCTCTAGGATTTGGGTGGCAATAAGCCTCCCCAAGGTCCCAGCAGTCTCTGTACTTCCAGTCGAGGTCTGGTTTGTGCTGTCCCTTCTCGATATTCTCATCCTCCTTGAACCTATGCAAATATTTTGTGTGGTGTCAGCCTAGGCTGGTACCATTTTTGGGGAGTGGGGGCGGAGATCTGATGGTGTTTCTTGCTATTTCTGATCATTGGTTCATTTTTGTGTCCTATCAGTTGAGGCCGGTGTAATATATTGGGGGGGGGGGGGGCTTATAAAGTTATGTTTTTTTTCATTTTCTGTTCCTTTGTTTGTGATCTGTTCTTTCTGTGGTTTTGTTTTCTTCCTGTAGTAGATTCAATGTGACCCTTCGTACCTTATGCGGATTGGTTTCCGTATTCGATGATTTTTCTTAAGATTGTAGCTGTTTTGATCATTGCCGTCCTTTGTATAGTTTCAATGACCCCATTGATTCCAATTTCTCCCAGTCTTTTTTCCAGGTTTCTGCGTATTGTTTCTAGTGCTCCTACAATTATTGGTATTATACTGACTTTCTTCATGCTCCATATTCCTTTCAGTTCTCTGACTAGTTCCGTGTATTTGCTTTGTTTTCCCGTTTCTTTGATGTTCACTCTGTGGACTGCTGGAACGGCGAAGTCTACGATTTTGCAAGCGTTTTCCTTCTTGCTGATTACTTCCGGTCTCATGCTTATATGAGTTTTCTGTTTGTATATCCATATCCCAGATGGTTTTGTGTTTTTCGTTTTCCAGTACTGTTTCTGGCTTATGTTTGTACCATTTGTCTACGTATTCAAAATTCAATTGTTTGCACAGTTCCAGGTGTATTGCTTTCCCCACACAGTCATGTCTGTTCTTGTATTCTTTTTAGGCTAGTTTGGTACATTCACTTATTATATGATTTACTGTTTCGTCTCTCTGCCCACACAGTCTGCATTTACTGTTTTCCTTGGTTTTATCTATTTTAGCTTTAATGCAGTTTGTCCTAATTGCATTGTTCTGTGCAGCCATCAGTAAAAATTCCGTTTCTCTGTTCAAGTGTCCTTTTCTTAGCTATGCCCAGCTATTTTCGTTGGTTTCGTCTCTTGTCAGTCTTCTGATGCGTCCATGTAGTTTTTTTCTTCCAACTTGTCTTTTCTTGTCGTTTTATTCATGGTTTAAGTGCTTCCCGAGTTGCTTGTTGGAACGGTGTCTCTTGCTGCAGTGATAATCGTTCCATGTGTTGAGTTATGTATTTCTCCAGCTCTTTTTTGAGTCTTCCACATAATCTTCTATACTTACCAGTCCTCTTCCCCCTTCGTTTCTTTTCATATAGAGTCTGTCCGTATTGTCTTTTAGATGTAGTGCGTTGTGCATGGCCATTCATTTTCTAGTCCTCTGGTCAAGGTGCCTGAGTTCCTCTTTGGTCCAGCCTATGAATGGTCCAGAGTATCTTATTAGTGCTACTGCTCAGGTGCTTTTTCCTGTTACTAGATTCCTGCTATATAATTCTGTTTCTAGGAGTTTTCTTGTGCTTCGTAAATATTATTTTCCAATCTTCTCTTTCATTTCTGTAGATTTGATGGTGCTAGCTTCCAGAACTCCAAGATTTTTGTAGCTATCTTGTTCGCCTAGCGCCCTCATTTCCTCTTGGTTGGGGAGTTCCATGCCCTCTGTTGTCTCCAGTTTTCCTCTTTTTATTTCTAGTAGTGCACACTTTTCCATTCCGAATTGCATTTGGATGTCCTGGCTGAAGATTCTGGTCGTATTTATCAGCTTTTCCAGTTCCCTTTTGCTTTTTGCAAATAGTTTCAGGTCATCCATGTACACCAGGTGGTTTACTCTTAGTTCTGTGGCTGTAAACTTGTATCCGTCATCACATTTTCTAAGTATGTAGTTAAGTAGCATTATAGCTATTATAAACAGTAGTGGTGATAGGGAGTCTCCTTGGAAGATGCCTCTCTGTATCTTTATCTCAGTCAGGTGTTGTCCTCCGGCTGTCAGTTCCAGTCTCTATGTTCCCATTGCTTTCTTAATAAGATTAATCATCCTTTCGGGTATTTTGTATATTTTTAAACATTCAATTATCCATGCTTCAGAGATTCTGTCTAAGCTTTTTTTGTAGTCAATCCATGCCATGGACATGTTCTTTTTTCTGTTTTTTTACCTCCTTCAGGATCTCTTGATCGATGTATAGGAAGTCATGCGTCCCTCTTTTCCCTTTATGGCATTCTTTTTGTTCTTCGGGGAATAGTCCACGTTTGTTTAGGGACTGGTAGATTTGTTCTCTCAGCTGTGCCGTCAGGATTTTCCACATTGTTGGTAAACAGGTTATTGGTCTGTAGTTGCTTGAGGTCGTTCCTTTTTTGGCATCTTTTTGTATAAGCGTTATCCTTCCTTTGGTCATCCAAACTGGTATGTCTGTTTTGTGGATACATCCTCTCAGTTTCTGCTCTAGTGTTTCATGTAGGGTCGTGAATTTTTAAAACCAATATGCATGTATTCCATCAGTTTGCCATTTTATTTAGGGTGTCCTTAATGGTTTCTTTAGTAATCCCCGTTTCTGTTCCTTCTTCTATTTCCTGTAGTTGATTTTACATGTTTTTCAACCACTTGACATTTTTGTTGTGTGTTTTAGGTATTTCCCATATCTTGCTTCAGAAGTATTTTGTCTCTGTCGGGTCGGGTTGTTCTGATGTTATTCGTTCTCCGTTTACGTTTTTTTGTAAAACTGGCTTTCATTGTTTTCAAAGGTCCTGTTCTGTTTTTGCTGTTCTCATTTGTATCTATATCGTGTCAGTCTTCCCTCTATTGCTGCTATCATTGTTTTAATTCTTCATGTTTCTTATTCTTTTTTGTGAACCGGATATCTGATCTTCCATCCTTTCCTATTCTCTTTCATCCTGTTTACGGTGTTAACTTCTTTCCGGAGTTTGGTTACCTGGGTTTCCAGTCTGATTTCCCATCCAGGTTTTGTCGGTCCATTCTTTTGGCCAGGCTTTTTTTCTTTTTTTAGTTTCATACTTACTGATTTTGCCCCCGCATATATCAAGTTATTTAGGTCTGTGATAGTGTCTGTTGGGATGTACGCGAGTACCTTGTTTACTGTCTCTGTTTCAACTTTTAACTTCTTCCAATCTTCGTTCCTTAGAGATGGGAGATTTGTTTTGTTCTCAGACACGTTTGATGTTTTCCACTTCTCTTGCTTCTTCCTCGGTGAGTTCTACTTCGGTGTGGTCTGTGATTTCGTAGTCTTGAACCTCTTCTGTTACTGGGTTTATGTTTTGTTTGTCTTCTTCCTAAGTAACTCTTTATGAACTTTATTTGATCATATTTCTATCTAACTAAATCTTTATGAACTTGCATTTTTTGTTCCTTTGTTTGTGATGTGTTCTTTCGGTTGTTTTGTTTTCTTCCTGTAGTAGATTCCATGTGACCCTTCGTAGCTTATGCGGATTGGTTTCCGCATTCAATGATTTTGCTTAAGATTGTAGCTGTTTTAATCATTGCCGTCCTTTGTACAGTTCCAATGATCCTTTTGATTCCAATTTCTCCCAGTCTTTTTCAAGGTTTCTGGGGATTGTTCCTAGTGCTCCTACGATTATTGGTATTATACTGACATGCTTCATATTCTTTTCAGTTCTCTGGCTAGTTCCGTGTATTTGCTTCGTTTTTCCGTTTCTTTGCTGTTCACTCTGTGGTCAGCTGGAACGGCGAAGTCTACGATTTTTCAAGATTGTTCTTTATTGTTCATTATTATAATATCCGGTCTCTTTGCTTGTATGAGTTTGTCTGTTTGTATATCAATATCCCAGAGGATTTTGTGTTTTTCGTTTTCCAGTACTGTTTCTGGTTTATGTTTGTACCATTTGTCTGCGTAGTCGAAATTCAATTGTTTGCACAGTTCCCGGTGTACTGCTTTCCCCACACAGTCATGTCTGTTCTTGTATTCTTTCCACACAGTCATGTCTTTTATTATTATTATTATTATTATTATTATTATTATTATTATTATTATTATTATTATTATTATTATTATTATTATTATTATTTATATATGTATTACAGAAAATCAGAACAGCATACATGAAAAAAACTTGTTTGTTTTGCACTTAAAACTTACGTTTTAAATAACCTCTCTTAAAATTTAACTTTTTTCCATTCACGACAGGCGCGACATTTTATTTTGTTAAGATTAGATACGTGCGCAAATATCAGTAAGGAAGTTTCCGCACCTTAGGTTTACTTTCGGCAGCCTCGTAACTCTCGCTTCTCTTATTTTGTCCTTTAGTCCTCACGTTTCATGAGCGATGTTTCTGACAACGGGGGAATAATTGCTGTTTTTCTGGGTCAGAATCTATCCATACAACACTTATCGTTGGCTGGGTTTTGACCGTGTAATGGTATTTTTTTTTAGCTCCTTACATTAAGTGGCTTATCTGGAGCGATTTCCATGAAAAAGTATCAGTTTTCATTATACTCACATCCGTGTCAGTGTTCAGTTGAAATTTAATACTTTTGTGTTAAACGTTTCAACTTGCATGTCCTTTTTTTATTTGCAAACTTCCCATTTCATTTGTTATTTAACATTCACGGAACTTTGAATTTAATTTACAATGTTAACTTTTATGACCAACTTCATCACATTTGAAGCATTTTTGCAATTTCATGAGAATACCCCGTTATATATTACTAGCATGGTTACCTGGCGATGCCCGGGAGCACAGGTAGTAAAATAGTTAAAAAGTATGTGCAAAATCTTCTTTGAAAACTTCCCTCTCGCTCTCCCTCTACTTCTCTCTATCCCTTTCTATCATCTCCACCTCTTTCTTCTAATCATCTCCCATCAACCTTATCTCTACTTCTCTTCTCCTATCTCCCTTTCCCTTCTCTCCCCCCTCTCTCTCTCTCTCTCTCTCTCTGTCACTTCTTCACCCGCTTTCTCTGGCAACCAGAAAAAAATCGTTAACGAATGACTACGTAATAACATTAAAGCACGCTATAAATGTCAACCCCTGACTAATTCTGTTCCTGTCTACACCGAAAAGATCGAATATTAAAAAAAATACCTATATATGTCAAAGGCAATGCGAAACAAAACTATATTAGCTTTGTGGATGTGTCTTGTGTAGTTTATTTTACTTTTAGTTAGAAACACAGACACACGGACAGCCAACTTTTCTTTTATATAATCCCCTCCCCTTCTACTTTCACACCATGTCCCTTCACATCCTCTCTCCACACCTCTTCCTATATCACCCCTCTCTATTCTCACCCCCTCTCTCTCTATCACCTCTTCACTCGCTTTCTCTGGCAACAAGAAAATGGTTAACGAATTACTACATAATAACATTAAAAACGCTATAAATGTCGCCCCCCTGACTAAGTCTGTTCCTGTTTACCCACAAAAGAACAAATATATAAAAAAAATGTACTTATATATTTTTTCAGAAGCAATGTGAAACAAGATATATTAGCTTTGTGGATGTGTTATGTGTAGTTTTTACTTTTATTTGAGAACACAGAAACAGAGACAGACAACATTTTTTATAATAGATTATACTGAAGCCTTCTACCAACTAGAAAAGGAGGGAATTATTGAAAGAATCGAAGTATGTCCTAATAAATTATCAGAATACATATGAGTTTCTCACGGGTCAATAATCAAAACCGATGCACAGTCCACAACAAAAATAAGACCAGCATTCAACTGTTACTTAAAGGTACGAAATAGATGTTCACTGAACGAAGCTGCATATCCCGGAGTCAATCTGATGAATAATATGCTGGAACTCTTGTTACTTTTCAAAACCAATAAATATGTTTTGCTAGCAGACACTAGGAAGGATTTCCTGATGATCAAACTTAACTCCGAAAAGGATAAGAATAGATTATGGTTTGTTTCTGAAGGAAGGGGACAAGCTAATTTGCTTCAGGTATACAACTTTAATCTTTGGCTTTAATGACAGTCCTTTCACATTCCTGTATGTACTGCAATATCATGCTGAGCAGTTCTAAGATGACATGTGTACGTAGATGATAACAAATAATTTTTACATCGACAATCTATGTAAAACGAGCAATTTTCCAGAAGAACTACATAAGCTCTATACAGAAGCAGTACACTGCTTACAGACAGATAACTTTGATTTGAGATCATGCAACTCGAACTGCGAACTGCCCAACTCACAGATGGAGAGGGATCGCAGAATTGTTCAGCATGACAGCGACTTGGAAAAGGTCCTGCGTTATAAATATAACCCACAATTAGACACCTTACAAATCTCTAACACAGAGGTTGACAACAGCGTAAATACCAAAAGAGGTGTGTTGTCCAAAACAGCCAGAGTCTTCAATCCCTTATATTTGTGCATCACGGTGACGGTCAGAACGAAGGTGATCCCGTGTGAGCTGTGGTCCAAAAAAACTAGGCGGGGCTTATGATATCTGCCCAAGGAACGTTGGTCCCTATTGGCAGGAGATTTAGCAGGCCTGAGTGACTTGAAGTTTCCAAGAAAAGCTATCAATCAAGACTGTCTGGTAACATTGTGCATTTTTTTGTGATGCATCACCTGTAGTGCATGGAGTACAGAACAGAAAATCGAACCTTGTGTTCGCTAAAACTAAGGTGGCACCTATGAAAGAAAAAAACGCTACCTAAGCTGGATTTATTGGCAGCATACCTAGCTGTAAAAACACTACCCAACCTACAAAAAACTTTTAATCATGTAAAAATAACCAACATCTACATTGCAATAGATGCCCAAGTAATCCTATCATGGCTACTGTATGAGAACATTAAGAAAAAAAGCCAGTACATTAAAACAGACTAAAGGATGTACACCAAACTAGAAAAGAAATGTGCCAAAAATATTCATTAGACATAAAATTCAAGTACGTGCTCTCGGCAGAAAATCCGGCAGATCTTCTGTCCCGATGTGTTTTTAAAAAATAAGTTTCGACAAAAGATTCAATACTGGGCATAAGGCCTGAAATGGATAGCAGAAAACCCGATGAATTGTCCTAAGTGTTGTCTTGACTGTCTGATTCCAAAAACAAGGAGATAGTCCAATCTGCGGTCCTACATACCACTGTTTCTTACTCTAAGGTAGAACCTATCATACCTTACGAATGATTCTCAAAATTGTCAAAACTGATAAGGGCTACGATATTTATTTTTAAATTCAAGGATTTACTAAAACGCCACTGTGCAAAGATACATCTTTTTAAAACAATGCAGCAGCATACATTCCAAAAGGAAATTGATTACCTGAAGGACTCCAAAGAATAACCCTTCCGAGGTTGTTAAAGACCTACACCTATTCTTGGATGCAGAAGGAATAATAAGAATAGATGGCACGATAGGCCAAACTTTAATCTATGACTATGAGTTGATCTATCCGATGTTATTAGGTAAACATCACCCTTTAACGGAATTGGTGATCAACGATTGCCATGATAAATGCAACCATCTCGGCATAGGTGCAACTCTAACTTAGTTGAGGCTATCCGGATTTTGGGTGATCCTAGCAAGGCAGGCGGCAAAAAAGGTACTGTCAAAGTACTTCATATACAAACGATTCAACAACTTGTCATTCACATACCCTAAAATCACGAACCCTCCAAAGCACAGAGTTAACTTCATAAAACCTTTTAAACAAACGGGAACAGATTACACCGGCCATCTGTGAGTCAAGAAAGATGAAGAGTGCAAGAAAATGTGTATATTGATCTTCACGTGCTTAAAAGTAAGGGCGATCCACATAGAGCTGCGGGAAGACATGTCTACAGGCGCGTTCGTCTAGGCTTTGATCAGATTTACCAACACACATGACGTACCGTCCTACATCTACAGTGACAACGCCAGCTCATTTAATGCCGCACTGGGAAGAGGACGTTGTGGAACAGCATGTACAGTCTTCCAAGTTTGGAAACGAATTCGACAGCTACAGGATCAAGCATGTTAAAATACCACGGTACTCTCATTGGGTAGGTAGCACGTGGGAGCGCTTAATCCGTGCCGTGAAGGTATGTTTGTACAAAAGCATCGGTCGTGCTCAAATTAAATACTTTGAGCTCCTAACGTAACTTATCGACATACAAAACTCACTTACAGATGTTCGTCGGATAGTGATCTACAAATAATAACCCCCAGTTATTTTCTGCGTCCTAACGTCATCGATTGACTCCTTGTAAGGTCTAAGGCCCCAGACGTAATAGAAACTAGCCTCCTAACGAGGACTGACCTCACCGAGGCTTTGGATGAGCGTCAAAGAATATTAGAAAAATGTTGAGAGATTTGGAACAAAGAGTACTTACTTGGCCTCAGAGAAAGCTGCAAGGATTTGCACCAAATACATTTCTCTAATAAGATCAAATTAAACGATGTGATCCTTATAAAGAATCCAGCAAAGCCTAGACCTTATTGGCAGCTTGGAAGCGTAATAAAACTCTTCTGAGGAGATGATAATAAGATTCGGTCAGTTCGGTTCAAGAGAGGAGATGAATTGATAAAAACCCATTCCATAAAACACCTATAACCATTAGAATTATCCCTTACCCACGACTATAATTCTGCTATGCCTGAAAGAGAGAAAATAAAGAAATGAAATATCTCCAGCTCAACTCTTGAAGAGTAGGTCACAAATGATAGCCCCGTTATGACCATTGGACGCAATCAGACATCATTTCGACCAAAAAGAACCACTAACCAAATAAATAGGAAAAATCACCCTGACTATCCATAAGTATACTATTAAGTACAACGGTCATGGGCAAAATTTATTAAAAAAAAATGAATATATGTATCTCAAACTGATCATTTTCAAACGTTTCCTAATTGTATATTGTACATTTTATGTGCATATTTTATTCTATACACATTATACATACATCAAAATGTAAACCTCCTTTTGGGCATTACTGTTAAACTGTCCACAAATTGTACACTCAACTATATAGATTATTCTATATACACATAGTACAGACATAAAATTGTAAACACTTTTGAAGACAGTATTGTTAAGCTGTTCTCAACCTATACTCACCAATTTGATTTTGAACATTTTCCAGAAATGTTTATATTGATTTTAAATTCCTGTTTTACCTAATTGTATATTCTACATACATGCTATTCTATTCATCAAGTTATAAAATTTTATACAAAATTTTCTTTTTATTAAATCGAAAAAACAAACAAAACAAAAATCCTTGTAAGTGGGTCCCATTCAAAATGTTATTACACAAAAAAACTGACAACTCGTCAACCATTTGAACTTTCAAGAACTTTATGTAATGCTATGATATTTTCATAGCATTATTCTCCTAAGTCGGGAATGTGTTGGAATTTATTGACGCCCTCCTCACTGATTGGCTGTTACCTTATCTCTTAAGGGCCTCGCGGATTGGCTGTCAGGTATTCCAACCCCTACTCCCTTTGGTGTCACGTGAGTCAGCCCATAAAAAAGCTTGCACGCTGTGTTCAGGTCTCTTTTCGACACCTCCTTTCAACCTAGTAGGACCGCGGCTGGATGCATCGGTGACAAAGCCCACAACGGCAGTCACAGATAGCTTTTCGCTCCTTCCTGTTACCTACCATTTTAGACTGAACCGACTACAACTCGAGAGTCCTAGACGGCTGTTCGGATTTAGCCAACCCTTGTTCCCGGATTCCCAACCTAGGTTGTTATCGGCCCACTTGCATTGCATCGAAAGTCCTTGAAGACGACACCCGCAAAAGGTCTTTAAATCACCACGATAAGAGCCAGAATTGAGGCGTGTACACGTGCAACCAGTTACCCTAACTCTTGATCAGATAAGTTCTCGCGAAGCACGTTTTCGCAAACCCAATCTAACTACCTCCTTTCTGAATTTTGAACCCACTGTCTTGTATATATATGCCTTCATTTTTTCTCACCAAGTACAACAGCTCTAAAATTATATTCAAGTGTTGTTGTGTTCATATTCACAAAAGCTGTCGCACTGTTTCTATTTTGCACTTATCTACATAATTGTTACTGCATTCTCACGTGCGAGAATTAAACTTTCTGCCAGGGTACGTTTAATCCCAACATTACCGATTCCATTCTAAATTCCTAAATCCGATAAAATTATCGATTCTGTACTAAATTCCCGATTCCAATACAATTACTGATTCCGATTCTGATTCTAAAAGCGCCTACAAAGGTAAAATTTCAGTTTTTGTTTTTTAGGCCCCCATCCCCTACTTTAAAATGTAGATATAATTTTCTTTTTAATTTGACATACTTCTTAATGTTTTCTCTTTATGTATTAACTAAGATTTTTGATAAACTTATTGTGAGATTTTCATCTATATTTTTCACTTGTGCCATTTTTTTTCTATTTGTCCATTTGTGACAATTTTACCAATGGCATTTTCATCGGGCCATTTTTCCGGTGCCATTTTTACATAAATTCGTTATTATGATCTATAAACTTGAGTTTTACTGGGAGTTTAAAATCAATAAATTATTTTAGCACCAGTACCAGCAATGGAAAATTAAGTTAGAAAAAAAAAAGATTTAAAGAATCGTTTTTGGAATCGGAAATCAGGCTAAAAAAAGTTCCGATTTTTCCGATTCCCGATTCCGATTAATCGTCCCAACACTAATAGATATAGGATTGCACAAGGAGTCAGATCCCTTTTGGACCGGTAGAATAGTCGAACCATTTCCCCAGCGATTTGAGCAACAGATTGGATGTAAGTCTTCCAAATGCGTGTGTGTTTGTGACTGTGTGTTCGTTTTCGGCTGAGTAAGTCACGTGACCAAATTTCGGCTGCATTTAAAAATCTATCTCAAACTGTTCATGTTCATCTCTCATTTTCTACCTGTTGCCGCCCCCTCCACCCCGAGGATGAAGTTAGGACACAAGGGCGGTTTTTAATGTGGGGGATCCAACTCCTCAAAACGGGTCACTCTGAATTGGAAACAAGAATATTTGCATAATTGCGTCGGCACTCCCCCCCCCCCCGCCGAATAAACGTGCCTCAGTTGACATCCAATACCCACTACTTCCTACGAATGGAGAAGATAATGCTTTCGAACGATGACCCCCCCCACCCCGAAAAACAACAGATACTACCCTTTGAATTATTTATTTGCTAAAAGATTAATGATACAATAAAAAAATCAGGCACAAGGCCAGCAAAAATGTGGAAAAGAAGGGGTCAGTGGTCATTATTTGTCTATACTACACTAAACAAGGCGATTAAAAAACCTAAAAAAAACCTAATCATCCAAACACGCTTCCACCATTTGATTTCAACTGTCACCACAATACCACATTCACTCTACTTAAACTATCCCTAATCGTTTGAATTTCATTTTGTTTATAAATATGATACTACACTTTGTGGCACAGCTGGAGTAGGTATTTTTCATACGAGTCGCGAATACGTCCTCGACAATCAGTCTGACAGTGGCTTTGCTGCTGTTGGGCTGAGGTTTGGTTCTGTTCAATCCTCGGAGGTCCACCTTGCCAGGCTTTACCGTCTCTCGTTGAGAAAGGGTTAGTTTATTGCTAATCGTCTGAGGCGCCCCTACCGGGGAATGCCGACGAGCTACCCAGGCATTTTTGTAGGCCAGAGTGCGTTTCTCTTAGTGCGCTCGCCTGACCTGGTGTCTAACCTACTGAAGAGAAGGTAAATAAATACACTTTGATCCGAGCCAACTTACTAGATCTATCTATCTATCTATCTATCTATCTATCTATCTATCTTGTCATATTCGTCTATTATTATTATTATTATTATTATTATTATTATTATTATTATTATTATTATTATTATTATTATTATTATTATTATTATTATTATTATTATTATGATGATTTATACTCACTAGGAGTTCTCACACAGATCATCGTCAGTGATTGCTCACCGACAACAACCAGTGGTATTTCCTGGAATCTGAGTGACAACAAGCCTCCCCAGATTTCCAGTATTCTTCACCTCTTTTCGATAACGATGCGGTATCGCAACAGCCGCTTACTATTGATTTCTCGCTGGTAAGGGCAATTGGTCTTCTCTGGGATTTGGGTAGCAATTATTATTATTAGTATTATTATTAGTATTATTAGTATTATTATTGTTACTATTAATTTATTACTATTTTATTTTATTAGTATTAGTATTTTGTTAGCATTATTATTATTATTATTATTATTATTATTATTATTATTATTATTATTAATTTACTAGTATATTTCTTGTTTTCTTATTTTGTATTTCGTATTTTTCACTTGGCTTATTTTACTTTTTATTTATTTTTATATTCTTTAATTTCTTTATATATTTTTTATTTTTTATATCTTTATTTCTTTATCATACATATGTTCCTTACATTTCCACATCATCTTTAATTTTAAGATATGCTAAATTAAAATCCATAATTTGTATACTTATTGAATACTCTAACTTTACTTATTTGGAATTTTGACTCATATTGCCTTACCGCTCCCTAATTACCGCTACCCATCCCGATTGTGCTTCACCCCCCAAACTTTCAATGACATATCAATTAAATACTGCTTTACACTTTATTTTCCAACCATAATTAAATTTATCTATGGCTACTTTTGTTGCTATAGTCATTATCAGGCGTTGTGTATGTATGTTTGTGGGTCTCTCTCTCTCTCACTCTCTCTCTCTCTCTCTCTCTCTCTCTCTCTATATATATATATATATATATATATATATATGCGTATATATGTGTATATATATATGTATAAATATACATGTGTGTACATATGGCATGCATCTGTGTATAGATGCTTGTATGTACGTATGTGTATGAGTGGATGTAGTTATGTGTTTTTTTTATTCGTCTGTGAGTATGTGTTCACATATCTTTGTGTGTAGGTACGCCCGTGAATCTATGATGATATCTGGGACCTGATACTTCACCCCGCTTTAACTTTAAAGATCTCTCGCCGTAGTTGCTTAATTTTCCTGTCTGACCGATGCCACATAGCCAGACAATAGTCCCACCCCACTCTGCTTCTATATCCTTCCGGTCCGTTTCCCTCAATGTGTTCTTGTCTCTTTCTTTTTCCTCTCTCTCTATTTATTTAATATTAAATTTCTATCTTTCTTTAATATGCCCACCTTACACCCCTACATCCGTCTTCTTTTGACACTGTCTCATATTTTATATCCTCCTCTCCTTTCTCTTCGTATTTTGCCATTTCCCCGAACCTCCCCTACCTAAATACAATTAAGTTTTCGTTTAAGTTTGCTCCTGCTGATTTTCAATTTAAGCCGAAAATTAAATATTATCCTTTTCAAATCTCTATCTTATTAACCATTGTTTTATGATCGGATCTTATTGCATGTTTCTACTCCATCACATTTTTTCTATATATACGTCAGACCAGGAAGTTTTCAACACTCCTACTTTCAACACTCCTACTATCAGCTCCTAAGAACCCTTAATTGGACATTATAATATTCAACACCGAGTGAGTCTTCTGAACTTTTTGTATGATTTTGCCTTTTCTATGGTTTTGTTATTAATTTGCATACACCCTGAATACACTCTTCACTGTCATCTACTGCATCGATAGCAAGCAAATTTTCCGCCTGGATAACTTTTTCGTTTTTGGACTACCATTCACCACCTGGATTGTTTTTAATCGACTTATTTGACATCTATCTTGAAATTGTTTTAAACTTTATGACTTGGATGAACTGTATAAGTTTAACAAAAAAGTGTGTTTTTGGCCAATATGTTTTATGTTTTATATATTTTCATGTATTTAAAAAAATATATTTTTATATATTTTCCAAGCTTAATTTTTATTACCTGCAGTAATGTCATTGCGGTAATGGTCCTCTGAGGAGAAGATTTTCTTTGAAAACTCATGAGTTAAGGCCGCAGTATAACACCTTGTTTTTGAACTTTAATAAAATCTGATTATTTTCTCATTTTATCACAGCATTCAATTAATATATATATATATATATATATATATATATATATATATATATATATATATATTGTCAAACATAATATATTTTGCCTCCCAACGATGCCAAAATAAGACACAAAGTCGGATTTTAACAGGGGGCACTAGATTGAGAACATAAATAAAAGTTGATTCAGTCTAGGAGGATTTTTTCTCCTGACAGAACAGAAACTACACTTTGATCTGAACTTAATTTTATAGATGCGTCCAAACATCTCGATAAGAGGCTCCATTGGTCAGTCGGTTTACCAGTCTGTCACGCTTACGTTTGTAAAAGCATTTTAATCGTTAAGCACGCAGACTGAACGGACTCATCTTAAGAAAGTCCGTTCGAATATTCCAGGCACATTGCGTGTGTTTGTGTCTGTGTGTCCGTTTTCGTGCGAGTTAACTGATGTGAACATTTTTACATCTATCTCAAGCTGTTCATGTCTATCACATTTTTACTTGTCTCCCCACGAGGGAAAAGTTAGACAGAGGGGGGAACTAAGCTCCTCAATGTGGGGTACCCTGTACTAGGAACAAAAAAACCAAAAAAACCCTGACATTTTGCAAAAAAAAAAAAAAATAGTGACAGTAAAATTAACAAACACATTTAAAATGATCTTTTAATAAACGTAAAGGTTACTTAGGGTAATTTCAGAATGTTCATAAATTAAGTCTAACCTTAACCCGAACTTGAGTATATGGTTCAGATTAGGGTTAGGGTTCGGGTTCGGGTTAATTTATGAACATGATAGAGAACATTTTGCAAGACGTTTCTAGGTTCAATTTATCACGATATGAAAGGTGTATTAATTATTTTTATTTACACAGACATGTACAAAATCTGCGACACTGGCATGTTGTCGTTATCGGTCAACAGTTTTTATAAACTAAGATCTCATCAGGCAGAGTTAAAATCCGATCTTAACCTTAAATCATATTTGGAAATATTTATTTCCAAATATGATCTAAAGTTAAGATCGGATTTTAACTCCGTCTGATGAGATCTCAGTTTATAACAGCTGTTGATCGATAACATCGATATGCCAGTGTCGCAGATTTTGTACATGTCTGTGTAAATAAAAATAATTATATATAAAAGCTCTATTTGATATTGAGCACTTTTTATAAGCCCAGTTGAAATTCTTTGGATTACTATCGTGTGGATGTTTACCTTGCTTGGATTATTATTATTATTATTATTATTATTATTATTATTATTATTATTATTATTATTATTATTATTATTATTGTTATTATTATTGTTGTTGTTGTTTTTGTTGTTGTTGTTGTTGTTGTTAGTAGTAGTAGTAGTAGTAGTAGTAGTAGTAGTAGTAGTAGTAGACCAGCTAGCCTCACTTCTAGACTTTTTCTTGACCTCAATGCCTGAGGCTTGTGTGACGAAAGCTCATAGCCCACTCGGGAATGCTGATCACATTGTGCTTTATATCACCCTAAAAAGTCGTCCAAAAGCTGATGAGCCGTTGCTCAAAACAACGAGATACTACGAGCAGGCTGATTTTGGGTCAATCAGAGACTACATCAGCGACGCCCCATGGAGGGAAATATTCTCACTCCATGCTGACCAGTGTGCAAATGAATTAACTGAATGGGTCAAAGCAGGCATTGAAGCCTATGTCCCCATACGAAAATTCTTTAGCAAGCCCGACTGTCCCAAATGGTTCACCTCGGAGTGTGCAGCTGCCATTGCTAAGAGGCAGCAAGCATTTCGTAAATTCGACCGCCATAAGTCAGCTACTAATAGACAGAACTTTATAGAGTCAAGAAATAATTGTAAGGCCGTGATAGGTGAAGCAAAGAGAAGGTATACTGAGTTAACAAAAAAATACATTCAGTCACAGAAACTAGGTACTCGCGATTTCTGGAAAATCTACAATAATGTGGTGAACAATGGTCAATTAACAATTCCCCCACTATCAAACCACAATGATGTCGTTTGCACAGTCACTGATAAGGTTGAACGACTTGCCCAGCGTTTCGCCTCTAACTCCACTTTGGACTCAGAAAACCACCCCCTTCTCAAATTCCCATTGCGGACCGAAGCCACACTTGATAACCTGGTCATCACCCCATCCCAGGTCAGAGACATCATAAAAAACCTTGACACCTTCAAAGCTTAGTTTGAAATGACCTATTCGTCGCTATTTTATATATTTCATGAATCCAAGTGTTTCTATAGGAGGTTCTGTCCATCATGTTTTTAGACCGGTTCTAGCTTTTTCGTTGTTGTTTTAACAATAATAAGAAATAAAATATTTAAGTCAAAATGCGCGCACGCGCGTGTGTGTCTGTGTGTTCGTTTTCGGGTGAATAAATGACGTAATCAAAGTTCTATTCATATTGAAACTCTTATTGGGTATATTTAATTTTCAAATTTATTCCCGAAGATTCTATGCACACTTCTGATTGGCCAGAATTCATTTGAATATGGTCACGTGAGAGTGTATCGGCCAGAAAGAAGAAAAAAAACAGCCATTGGGTGTACTGGAAATTATTACGTTTTAATTGCATTTTAATTATAGATTACTTTTCTGTTTATTTTATGAAAAACAATCATATATCTATTTCAAGTTCATATATATCGATTTATATATTTTCCAATGTAAATCAATTTTTCCTCACAACGAGAGGTCGGTTTTTAATGTGGGAAAAATCCACTCTCCCTAAAACGGGCACTAGATTGAGAATCAAAGATTAAAAATTAAATTGATTCAGTCTAGAAAGATTTCTTCTCCCTTGACTAAACAAATACTACTGAAGGGTAGCATGTCTATTTGTCTATCTTAATCTGTTCATTATATACACACATATGTATATCTATTTATATTTGTAAGCATGCACTAGGCGGTTGCATGTTTAGTGGGTTGCATAGTTGCAATGTATGCGAATAGAAGACTTGCTGCAGAAGAGTAATATTAAACAAAAGAAATTGGAAATATGTCTGATTTAGAGTTTGGGCCACCCGGAATTCAATTTTTCCACTACTGTAGTTATGACTTACCCAGGCTCTTCCAAATTTAATGACTTTCCAGATAGGGGACCCTTTTAGACAGTGGGTGTTTGATGATCATATATTAGCAGCAGATTAACGTTTTCAAGTGGATGCTGGCTACCCATTATCTTAAGTGTTCAGTTTCTGGGTGATCGCATAAGAGTGGACAGAGAGGAGAGACAGATGTAGTCAGTTCCGGTGACTAGCTGAAAAAGACTGAGAAAAAGACTTGACATCAAGGATTTCCAGTCAAAAGTACATATATTCGAGCAGGAGAGAGTATTCAGAGTTTGCCCTCTGGGAATCACACAGATAGTTTGTTTTTCTGGGGTCTAACAGTCAATTGAGTGTGTGTGCTTCTCCAAGCAAGCTTGGCCCTTGGATTTGTGTTTTGATTCAGTCGAGCAGAAAATCTCTCATTTGCAAGTCTGTTGTTCAAAAACCGAGTGTCATTGTAACCCCCAACAAATAAAGCTTTGTTTCTTGTTTTAAATTGGAGTTGCGTTTTTTTTGTTTGGAAGGAGAATTCTTCTGTTTCAGCATTGACTAAGACAACATGGCTGACACTGCAACCGGCGTTAGAATCGAGCAACAACTTTGAACCCGCACAGCGAGCAGACGATCACGGCCTGGCAGTTGACGGACACAGAGCACGTTCATACATTAAGTTAGGTATGTATATATGTTTATATATTTGAATGTACAGCATTTATTCTTAAATTAATTAACCGATCATTATGAATTTTAAAACACAGCTACTGGGCGTACGGGTTGGCAATGCGGGTTATATTCAGTTTAATTTAGTTTCATGCAATAGGTGCAGATAGAGCCTGGAAGCCCCTGCCGAAAATACAAATACCTCCGATTTTTGGGAAATGGTAACAATAGATATTAGACTTCAATCAGTAAATATTCTTATAATTTCAGTTTTTTTTATAAAGTATTTTATCGGGTTTTAGGGGATATAATATTGGGACAACTTTTAGGGGGCATAATATTGGGACAAGTTCCCATTTTGAAATTAAAATATATCAGATTTGCATTAAATTTGATTCATACTCATTTGACACAAATTCAGCAAGATTTCGCGAAGTTCAATTTCTTTTTAAGACTCTCCAATTTTAAACTTTACATTTTAAACATTTTCTTGAGTCAAAACTATGTAATGGATTTGGATCAATTAATTGTAATAATTTCCGATCTATTTATAATCTTTCACCACCTCGAGGAACATCCGGTGTTTCACGAGAATCCCATGTACTCCCGATCAAAGATCTAAATCTCTTATGCATATTATTATTTTTATTTTTATAAGATTCAAGTTAAAAAAATAAGATAACATCTTAACGTCAGTTTATTGCCTTCTATAAATCATATTTATATCTACACACGAAACAATGCTTAAAGCCAACTACATTAACCTCTTTTTAAAAACTTTTATTCACTCCAAACAACGCATACCGCCACTGAGCCTTAAAGGCTACTATGAATTAGGGGCCATATTTATGAGGGCATCATAAGTGGGGAGTTTTTATGAGGGCATCATAAGTGGGGAGTTTTGCAGTGAGATATTTGTTCACATTACATTTAAATTTCTGCATATTGGTATAGCCAGACAGCAAGGAGTGAATACCAAATGCTAGCAGTTCGCGGAAAGAAACTATTACAGTAGAAAGCCTTCCAGCATCTGGGGACCTCTACAGTAAAGGGGTGGGATTTTGCTGATTGTCGGGTTGTCAAGGCTATTTACGTCGAGGGGGAACCAGTACGGTAAGTTTGTCAAGGCACATTCCTTTGAAGTTCTTGTAAAACAAGCGTTGGGATGAAACATTGGGACAATGGAAAAGGGGCTGGAGCTTGGTAGATAATGTGGGACCTATTAGACTCCATGCATTAGCGAATGGTGGCTTTATAGAGATATAGGATGCTGGCAGGTGTAAGAAGTTTTCTAGCCTGATAGAGGGAGCTCACTTTTCTTTGCAGCGACCTTGGCCGTAAAAGTAAATTCGTATGAATCAACACGATACAACTTCATTGACCGGCCTTTTTGGTAATGGTTGCCAATATTCCTAAGTTAAAGTGATTCTATGGAACCGACTGGATTCGAACTTGACACTCCCAGGTCGTCAGTCCACGTCGTTATCCACTTAACCACCGTCACCTTTGTGTTTGCTCCAATTCATGTTACAATGGACAAAGCATCGTATTTTCTTTTTTTATGGATGTCAAGCATAATTATGCCATGTGATTCAGGTTTACAGTAGCTTCGGATCTTCTTCTTCTTCTTCTTCTTCTTCTTCTTCTTCTTCTTCTTCTTCTTCTTCTTCTTCTTCTTCTTCTTCTTCTTCTTCTCCACCCCTCCTCCTCCTTCTTCTTCTTCTTCTTCAGTCTAAGAATTATTTAGAATTTTTAATACGACTCTCGATTTCTTTTTTCGCGATAAAGTCCTTGCCAACGAAAAACGACATAATGTCTGGACATTTTAAATAGGAAGAAAGGAACGAATAAAATTACGGGCAATGGAGCCAGTGTACGGTGAAGGAGAAGAGGGCGAAAAGGGCAGAGAAGAAGATAAAAGAAAATGAAGAACAACGAACAAAAGTTATAAATAATAAATAAAATCATGAAAAAAAAAGAGAGTTCAGTCGAAGAGATTGCATTGTAATCTCTTTGTCGGTCAACAGCACATCACTTGTCGATGGAAACTGAATTCGCATTTGCGGTCAAAGAAAGAAAGAGGACATTGTATTCGTAAACATAGAATCAGTATTATCATCATTATCATTAACTTGCCGCCATTAACCAAGATTCTATGAAGTCATAAATAGTAAAGATACAAAGAATTACAAAAGAGAAATACGTTTTTTACTGCTTCATCTCCTACTCGTAATCCTACCTGGCACAGTTTGAGTAGGTATGTTCTTACCAGTGAGGGATACGTCCTCGCCAGTCAGTCTGACAGTGACTTTGTTGCAGTCGGGCTCAGCTATGGTTCTTTTCAGCTCTGGGATGTCCACCATCCCAGGATTTACCTCCTGTTTGAGAAGGGGTTAGTTTATGGCTAATCGGCTGAGACGCCTCTACGAGGAATACTGATGGGGTTGCTCGGGCATTTTTTGTAGGCTAGAGTGTGATAACCTTAGTTCGCTGGCTTTTCAAAACAACGACTTACTTTTTGTTTAACGTTCTAGAGAGGAGGTAAAAAAATACTGGCGATTGTGAAGAATTTCCAGCAGAAAAAAAAGGTGAAAAAAATCCCAAGAAAATAACAAAAAACAAAAACAAATAGTTAACAAATAACTGTTACCAAAGACAAGAAAATTTACTCTCCTACCTATCTAGAACATTTTTTTTGTGTTTAAAAGTATTTTAAAACGCTTTTATTTTCATTCAATTATTTCTTTAAAATTTCTACTTAAATATCGCAATGGCCGTCACCGTCTGCCTCCGGTTTCGGGAAACCACCGAAGTCTGTTTTTCGTCTTTTGGGGCGAAAAGCAAAAAAAAACAAAAAAAACAAAAAAAAAACAAACAAAACAAATGTACAACAAACTTAAATAAAATACGTATTAATCTTTAATTTGTTTCTTAAATATAGCTAAAAAAATAAGAATGTATATTCTTAATCGTCGCATTTCGCGATGAAAATCCTATATCAAATTTTGGGAATGCAGATCCATTCTTGTAGCGGACGCAGACAGTATAAAGGTGCTGAACAAATCCTTATGGTTTCTGTTAGTTTATTATCCCTTGCTGATGTCGGTGTTTCTCTTACCATCACGCTATTCTCGCTCTTTTAGTCATTGTTAGTATATGCAAGGTTCTATAAGGAAGTAAAGATAAAATGAATAACAAAGAAAGGTTTTATTGGTTCATTTTTAGCAGCCATTCATTTCTCACACAAAATATTTATCTTCAAGTTGTTACTTCAAAATATCATAAAATAAAAATCTATGCCCTTAAGATGCGCATTTCGCGACGAAAATGTTCAAATGTGAGCATGCAGAACCGTTTATGTTACGAGCGCGATCCTTACACGGCTAGTGTCAAAATCAGAAAGCTGTCTATTAGTTTGTTGAACCGCTACCACTGCGTGTCTGCTACCAGTGTGGTTGATGTTGTTGTTGTTTCAATGGCCGGCACGTTACGGTTGATGTGATAGGCATCACTAGTATACGCAAGACTCCACAAAGAAGAAGAACACTTAGCTTTAGTTGTAAAAAGAGGGTTTTCTTGTTTTATTTGTGTGAACACGCAGACACATGAAACGATTGTTACTAAACTATTTTTGACTTTGTGTATATATTCATAGACGACCAGCGGACTACTGTATGTATACCTGGCTTCATCTTAAACTCGTTCGTGTCTTCTCTTCCGCTCTGTCGTTCCGAATCCTATCTTTCGCTTTTCTTTTTCTCTCTTCTTTAATTCCGATTCGACATTTTTGCGAATATCAATTGTTTATAACCTGTAACGAGATTACCCCGCGGTGATCGGAAAAAAGTAGAATAATGAATAGAAATAATAGATGGTAACGTGGTGTAGGGCAGGAGTGTAGCTAGGCGTCATGTTTGGAATACAACTGCGATTGTTTTCATAATTCCAAAGGTTGAAGCTAAAATGTAGTTTATAAACATTCGATTGTTTTATTTTTTTGAAGTATGCCAAATCAGAAATGTATTAAAAACAATTGCATAATTACGTCACCGATCGAAAAAAAAATCGAGAAAAAACACAAGAAAAAAATCTAACGATCGAAGCGAGTAGACGTTCCATGTATTGCTCCTCCGGTTTCGGAGTTGGAGAGTTGATTGTAACCATAATCGGGATGTGATAAAAAATGTCGACATTCTTCATACAATAAATTGTAAGCTATCAAAAGAATTATGTATTGTTTTTTATTTCTTTGTTTCCGCTGCAACACCTTTCGATTTGGGGACCAGTAAAATACAGAGGACTATTTTACCAACCGCCCTGAAAACCTAATTTATTTTAATTGACCATTGTCCATTGACATACGTCATAAACTAATTCAAATACGAAGTTGCGTTTAAATAATTCCTAAACAAACTACGTTTTAATGAATATTTCGATTTTTAATTTATTCATGGTTTCCAGTTTTTGTCATTAATTAATGCTAACTTATCTGTCTACGCATCTATAGTGCTACATTTAGTGAGATGGTTTAATGCCAATAAATGAGATACATTTAATATGAATATAAAGCATCATAGATCGATCGAGCAACAAGAACGAAGAAGTCGATTCGTAGTCTCGAATGTGATGCTGATCAGGATGTGTTCATATTTACAATTATGAATGATAGATGAAAATTGCAGGGGAATGCTGTGAAATCCCTCTGAAACGAAAAAGGAAAGAATACAATCAGTCTTCGTCATTAATAAATGCTAAAATATATGCCTATCCGTCTATACTACTACATTTATGAAAGTTAATTATTATATATCTGGCTTTATCGGTAACTCGTTCGTTATCTTCTGTTCCGCTTTGTCGTTCCGAATCCTATCTATTCTTTCCCATTTTCTTACCCTCTCTCTATTTGTTTATCTATTTAAACATTTCGCTTTTTGTCACCATTACGTCAAACACACTCTTTAATTTCATTCCGATTTTATTTTTGCGAATATCAATAGTTTATAACCGACCTGAAAATCTCATTTGCTTTAATTGCTTATTGTCTGTTGATTTACGTCATATACCAAATCGTAATTTGTATTTACAATTTGTATTTTGCTTAAACAAACTACTTTAGATTTTTAATTTGTTTATAGTTTCGAGTCTTTTTATGCTGAATTATCTTTTTACCAACCTATCGTGCTACATTTATACATATTTTTAATCCACTATTGCTATTGCTTCTCTAGTTTTGGTATTGTTGTTGTTGCTTCTATGACATGCACGATACCTTGCTCTGTTAGTCATTGCTATACGCAAGATCCCATAAAAAAGTGGAACACGTACAATTAACTTTTACTTATAAAAAAGTTTTTTTTTCTGGTTGTATTTGTGTGGACACGCAGACACACGATTCGATTGTTATACAATTATCTGCGATAATTTGGTGAATATGTTTGTAAACGGCCAACGTACTATATTAGGAGAGAAAAAGAGAGTAGAAAGTGGACCTTGGGTTTACTTTCGGCACCCTCATAACTCTTGCTTCCCTTATTTTGTCCTTTAGTCCTCACATTCCATGAGCGATGTTTCTGACAAAGGAGAACACATTGTAGTTTTCGGGGTCGGAATCTATCCATTTAACACTTATCGTTGGCTAGTTTTTGACCTTGAAGTAGTATTTTTTTAGCTCCTTACACAAAGTGGCTTCATGCGTTGTCTGGATTGATTTCCATAAAAAACATTATGTATACCTGGCTTCAACGTTAACTCGTCCGTTGCCTTCTTTTCCGTTCCGTTTTCTTGCTTCTCTTCTGTTTTTCTTCCTATCTGTCTGTCTGTCTACCTATATAGATAGGTAGACAGACAGGTAGACAGAACGTATATAGATACACAATCATTTATCTGTATAAGATTAAAATACGCCATAATATGGGGTGCTATTATCAGATATGGGTAGGTGCCGACAGAGTACAAACCCGACTTCGACATCTAGTAGGGGATGCCCCTTCTCTTCTCTACAACTGCTTTCTAACAGAAGACAGGCTGCCAGTCTTTCTCTATTCTATCGTTACTTTCATAGTAAGTCCTCGACTAATCTCCAATCTATGCCCCCTGTAAAATATTTACAAAACCTGTCTAGCTACAACCACGCTAAATAATTTTCCCTTCTTCCTCTGTGTACCTAAAACTAAATGGAACTTCCATGAGTGAAGTTTCTTTCCAAGAACTATCCGTATGTGGAAAACAAACCGCGAGTCTGCTTCCCAGATGACTACAACATGGTCGTTTTCAAGTTCAATGTAAACAAATTTTTGTTAAGCCGTCCCCTTAAATAATCAATTGAAAATCGACTTGTTTTTGTTTGTGATTGGATGTTATTTAATTTTAGTTTCATTATTTTTTATTCACCACAGACAAGGCAGATTGCCACTGAGATGTAAGGAGCTACTGTGATAAGGGCCAGATTTATAAAGGGGGACGCTGAGTGGAGAGTTATGCAGCAAGATTTTGTTTACATTATATTTGCATTTCTACATGTTGGTACAGTCGGGGAAACAGGAAACAGGAAGCAGATAAATAAATTCCAAAAGGCAAGCAGTCAGAACAAAGAAGCCATTAGAGTAAAAAGTTTTCCGACATCTTGGGACTTCAACAGTGAATGGGTGGGATTTTGCTGTT
This sequence comes from Sepiola atlantica, assembly GCA_963556195.1. Classification (NCBI taxonomy): domain Eukaryota; kingdom Metazoa; phylum Mollusca; class Cephalopoda; order Sepiida; family Sepiolidae; genus Sepiola; species Sepiola atlantica. Next base: position 187,330,333 of record OY744519.1, read on the forward strand.
TGTCAGGTTGGTCGAGGTATTTACGCTGATGGGGGAGGTCACAAGTGCAGCAAGTTCGCTAGAGAATATTCCGTGGAAGTACTTGTTGTTTTACAAGATGCAACATTGCGACAATGGGACCTATTAGGGTAGATACTTTTTTGCACCTTTACCAAGAGAGATAGACTAATGGTTGGTGCACTAGCCCATATGCAACAACAATACTTTATGTATAGGCGAATGGTGGCTTTATAAAGATATAGGATACTGGCAGGTGTGAGAAGTTTTCTAGCCCGGTAGAGGGTGCCTACCTTCTTTGCAGCAGACTTGGCAGTATCTTCTATGTATTTATTCAATTCATGTTGCCTGTGAACGTTAGGCCGACGAATTTGAACGGTGGACCCCTGGGAAGTGCTCGGTAGTTTGTATGACTATCGAAGGACAATGGCAGCCATTTGATAATGAAAGACTTTCATGTGCCGTCAAACAAACGTGTTATGTTTTTCATCTTGTTATATGATGACGCATTAAGCAAAAGCACCTGAATATCTCCACGATTCATTAGTATTTGAGAAATTAAAAAAAGACCAGTTCATTTCTTTGAGAATGTAATTACTTACATAAGACACAATAGTCATAAGTAAAATTCTTATATGATCTTTGTGTTACTCTCGTGAAGATATTAATAATGAATAAACGAATCAAGCAAATCTGCTGTAAAAAAGAATTTTGCATTACTTGGGCCATCACTTTAATGCAGGGGCGGGAAACCTCCAGCCCGCGGGTCACATCCGACCCGCGAAGGCTTAGCGTCCGGCCCGCCACCCTGCTATGCTTTATTATTGCTATCCGGTCCGCGGATCTCACAGTAAAACTCATATCATTTTGTGACATAGACGTAAAAGTAGGCTTCAATTAAGATTTACAGTGGGATAAAAATGTATAAATATCAGCAAGCGATGGTGCATGTATATTTCATTTTTCTTTAACTATTAATTTTAAATCCTTTGCCTGAAATAAAAATAAAAAGAGAAATAGAGAGGCAAAGAGGAAACGAGAGACGATAAAAGGGCATAAAACAGAGAACTTATGTGAGGTGTGTCAAAACGAATGCTGGATCAACTTGCTACTTCCCCGTCATTATTTTTTATGATTTCAAAATGACTCTTCGTCGGCGCCTTTTATAACATCACATACAGAAGTCTCTTGAGAAAAAATATCAGATTTGTAGAGTGTTCAATGCAATTTTTGTACAATTTATTCATGTAAATAAAATATAGTAATTCTGAGATTTCGTTTTTCACTCCGGCCCGCAATCTCCTTCCAAAAGTCTCATCTGGCCCTCACTCTGAAAAGGTTGCCCGCCCCTGCTCTAATGGGTTGCAAGGCTGGCTATCTTATAAAAGAAACCGCTGATTGAATATCAATTTATTTGGTTTATGATTAGATACTATTTAATATTTAATTCCAAAATATTTTCATAAATCGATGCCAAACTCTAAATATTTATGAAAGCCTTTTGAAATTTCCAAATAAAAGAATTAGATTATGTTTTGGAATTTTTTAGATGAGGGTTGATAATTTGTAGAATTTGGTATATTCAGACTACTGTTCTCATCTTGGGTGTTTTTATCACAACGTTTCGGCCGATGTAACCTCCGACCTTCTTCAGATTCCCGAGTTCGACAAGGTACACCTGAAGAATGTCGGAGGTTACATCGGCCGAAACGTTGTGATAAAAACACGCAAGATGAGAACAGTAGTCGGAATATACCAAATTCTACAAAAGTGTTTGAGACGGGAAATATAAAGAATGGATAATAGATAGAAAGCATAGGAAGATGGAGAAAATAGAAAGTGAAAGAGAGACAGACAGAGAAAAAGTCGCTCATGAAACCACGAGATATTTTCATAAATATTTTGATATTCAAAAATCTCTTAATAAATATTTGGGAATTCCATAAGGTTTTACAAATATTTCATAATATATATGTAAAAAATACTAACCCAACTAGTCAGAGGTTATCTAGTAAATATAAAATTATATATCGCTCATTGTTCATGTTTTTATAGGTAATACTTACACTTTTAAAATGTTTGTAACATTGTGAGATGCTTTTCAAAGAATAACCGTACTCCCACAATAAATCGAAAAACAAGAATTAAATCATCAAAAAACACAATTATTTGTATCCAATTAAAAAAAAGCTTGCTGTAAAAAAAGAATTGAATTAATTTGGCCATCACTTTAATGCGTCGCAAGGCTGACTATCTTATAGATGGAGCGGCTGACTGAAAAGCAATTTATTTTGTTTTTGATTAGGTATTATTTATAACTACAGAAAAACAATGGTAGAAATATATCGTCAACCAAACGTGTCATATTGTTCATCATGTTATTTACTGACGCATTAAAAAAAATGAACCTGAGGCTAATCACGATTCTTTAACTATTTAAGAAATAACAAAAAATACTTGATTTTTTTTAGAATGTAATTGTTTTTATAAGACACCGCGAACATCATTCTAAATCTTATCTGATCTTTGTGTTGCTCTCCGAAATGTATCAATAATGAATGAATTATCTCAGCAAATCTTCGTATAATTAGCAAGTTTTGAAGCGTTAAATGTTACGTAGATTTGTTGTCCTCTTATTCGTGTGTTTTAGCGGTTTCTATTTAAAGTTCGAAATGGACAGATTCGACAACCTTCTGCAGTTTACAAACACGTGTTCATATTTGCCGCCAAACAATCGTGTCACTCTTTTTCATTGTTCCACATCCAACAAAAGTCTTTCTTAATGAGTCGATTCCTATTTTTACTATTTGCAGCTACACATTTAAAAAGGTAAGTTTGTATCTTCTTTTTGTATTGTTTGTATTACTCTTTCCGCACCAAATTTCAGATGATGCATGTCGTCTGCCAATATCAATTACATGGTCATTGTTACAATACACACGCGTCATGTTTCATCATTACTTGACTTTTGAAGCTGATCGACGGAATTTTTTTTTTTTTCAAAATTAACTTTGTTGATTGCACGGATTTCTCATGCATCAAATATTAAGATACGTCCATTAAACCTTCACGTTTAAAGGTGGACATACTATTTCAAGCGTGACAGACTGACGGATTGACTAGTGGACGTACATAGTCCTTTACAGCTGCCTATCGCACGCCCTTGCACTCCTTATTTGTTTATTAGTCAGGCGCAGAGGTAACAGCGCTGGGACGCCTTTAAACACTTAGTGCCTAGCGTTGTTTCCTTACTAGGACAATGAACGCCGTTCTCTTTCTCTCTATTTGGGCAACTTGGGGAAAGTTTTTTCGTCACTAAGTTTTACATGACCAGTCTGGGTCTCTCTTGTTCCGACAGGTTGACGGTACAGGTTGACAGGACAGGAGCCCAAACTCTTGGGTAGCGCTGAGAACGGCTGCTCCATCATCAGTTGCATAATACCGTGGGTAGTTGTGTATGCCATGTCGCGCATAGAAATGGACCCTGCAATTATCTCCGGTGGGCTTTCCCGAGGCCACAACCCCCATGGACCAGGTCGTGACTAATGGACTGGTTGCGTAAGATTATTGGCACCAAACAAGTACCCACCTTGGCCAACCCACTCTATAATCAAAACAAACATGTCATTCTGCGCAGATCCCAATTTAGGTTGACTCCCTCAACCTTCTCACCTTTTCTTTTTTCTCAGTAGCCCCTTACGTCTACAATGGCGGCCTGCTTTGTTTGGGGTGAACTATGTTAAAAAAAAAAAATCAAAAAAAATCGAAGGCGTATGTAAAGATGTTATCTCAAGAAGATGATGCATTGGATCTTGTTTTATTCTCAAACCTAATCGCAACAAAGCAACGATTTCTTATTTCTCTCCATTAGTTAGTTCTCATATTACTATTTAAAATTAATAATTGACAAATAGAATTATTAAATTATTAAAATCCTTTAATAACTATTTTATTTTTATATTAAAATTATGTTCATTTTTATTATAATTATCTTCATTGATGTCACGTGTTTTTTTTCAGACATTAAACGCTTTTTTTTACGAATGAGGCACCATTTATCAAGGCTGAAAGTCACTTTAGGATAACTTTTACATGAGCAAGGCTGTAAGTTTTAATGGAAAGGTTTAAGTGGCACCTAGGCGTCAGAGGTGATCCCAGAAACGGAAGTCGCCGAAATCACCTTACTTCCGTGGAGAGAGAATTCTGCCTCTTCCTGGCGACACTTCAAGCAGAATGGATGCGTGAAGACATCACCCTCGATAGAGGGTGGGGGAGGGGGCGCACACAATGAAGCTAAGTGAAACGCGACACTATCTGTCTCTCTCTCTCTGTCTACTACTCTCTCTCGCTCTGACACGGCAGTGCGCATGTTACATTCTTTGTATCTCCCTCCCTCTGGGTTTCTTAATGGTCTAAGTTGTCTACATTAAAAAAAAAAAACTTCATATAAACTTACGTCAGCGCCCGAGTGATTTTTTCTACAGACGATCAAGTACCTGGGTTCACAACGACGACGATGATGACGACGGATGTATAAGTTTATACACGTCTCGGTAACGAAAACTTAACATCGTTTAATTAGATAGATGAATTGTTAGTCGAAAGATGAAGAATATTATGAAAGGATTTAAATTGATGAATGGGATGAACAACATTGGCTTACTCATAGGAATGGTTTATGGCAAGTATCTGTTGACATTGAATTTGAAGATAACCATTATGTAGTCTGCAAGGAATCAGTCCCATTGTAATGTGTTCCACGGAAATAAATTCTGCTGGTTTTATTTTTAAATCCAATCAAGACAAAGCAACAACTTCTTTTGTCTCTCCATTTATTTTCATATTTAGCCATTTCAATATTTAAAATGAACAATTAATAAATAAAATTATAAAATTATATGAATCCATTAATTATTATTCTATTTTTATATAAATGTTATGGTGTCATGTTTATCTACTCTATTTCGGAAATAGATGGACTCTTCCAGAGACTATAAATAGAGTTACGACTAAAAGTGTTGTGGTAGTTCGTGCGGCAGTCATTTGTCGTTCGTTGACGGTATATGCATACCAGTCGAGGATCCGATCGCTACAATCAATCCGGCAGAAACCGGGCCATTTTGGTGGACGTTTATCGGCTGGGCTGAAGTATTTGTCCTTGGTAGTCCTAGGAGGTGCACTCTATCAGGCCCTGCCTCCCCTCTTTAGGGTGGAGTTTGTTTATTGCTAACTGCATGAGGCGCTCCGACCAGGGAATGCCAACGGGCCTGTCCAGGATATTTTTAGGAGGTCAGAGTACGCCTTTTTAAGGGGCGCTTGCTTAATTCTCCCCCATATTCCTACCTTATGCCACATCTTTCTACGATGGCAAGGAAGTAAATACCGTCTGTAACACACTATTTATGTAGATACACTCTTGTACATATACCACCGTGTTGTCTTAATTATTATCGGCCGTTTAAGTTCACAACAATGTAAAAATAATATTTATTTTCTTATAATTGACTGCATTGATATCACGCGTGTTATCAAACATTAAACGATTAAAACAAATAATGAGTTACCATATATCAAGGCCAAACGTTACATTAGGATAAATGTTAATGTCATAGATGTATTGTCAGTTTAATGATGGAGAATATTATGAGAGTGTTTAAAATTATGAACGGAATGAACAAAATTTTATTACTCCTGTGGATGATTTATGGCAAATATTGTTGACATTAGATTTGAAACGACGATTATGCAATTCGAAGGGATAAAGTACCGCGGTAATGTGTTCCACAGACGAGAATACCTTGGGATTAAACAGTGATTAGTTCTGTCCCTTCATATATTCCCATATTAAGCCTCATTAATAGTTAAATTATTTAGCCACATAAATATTTAAATTATTTAGCCACATTAATAGTTAAATTATTTAGCCACATTAATAGTTAAATTATTTAGCCACGTTAATATTGAAATTATTTGGCCACATAATTATTTAAATTATATAGCCACATTAATATTTACATTATTTAGCCACATAAATATTTAAATTATTTAGCCACATTAATATTTACATTATTTAGCCACATAAATATTTAAATTATTTAGCCACATTAATATTTACATTATTTAGCCACATTAATATTTAGATTATTTAGTCACATAAATATTTAAATTATTTAGCCACGTTAATATTGAAATTATTTAGCCACATAATTATTTAAATTATATAGCCACATTAATATTTACATTATTTAGCCACATAAATATTTAAATTATTTAGCCACATTAATATTTACATTATTTAGCCACATAAATATTTAAATTATTTAGCCACATTAATATTTACATTATTTAGCCACATTAATATTTACATTATTAAGCCACATACATATTTAAATTATTTAGCCACGTTAATATTGAAATTATTTAGCCACATAATTATTTAAATTATATAGCCACATTAATATTTACATTATTTAGCCACATAAATATTTACATTATTTACCCACATAAATATTTAAATTTTTTAGCCACATTAATATTTACATTATTTAGCCACATAAATATTTAAATTAATTAGCAACATTAATAGTTAAATTATTTAACCATATAATTATTTAAATTATTTAGCCACATTAATAATAACATTATTTAGCCACATAAATATTTAAATTATTTAGCAACATAAATAGTTAAATCATTTAGCCACGTTAATATTGAAATTATTTAGCCATATCCCGAGTTCAATTATTTAGCCATATTAATATTTTAATTAAGCCACATAAAAATTTAAATTATTTAGCCACATTAATATTTAAATTACTTAGCCACATTATTATTTATATCATTTAGACTTATTGATGTTAAAATCATTTATCTACATTAATATTAAAATAACTTAGACATATTAATATCAAAATTATTTAGCCACATTAAAATAAAAATGATTTAACCATATTAATATTTAAATTATTTAGCCACGTTAATTCTTAAATCAACATCAATATTTAAATTATTTAGCAACATTAATATTAAAATTATTATCTAGATTAATATTACATTTTTTTAACAACATTAATATAAAAATTATTTAGCAACATTAATATTTAAATTATTTAGTAACAGTTATATTAAAATTATTATCTACATTAATATTTAAATTATTTAGTCATAATTATATTAAAATTATTTAACCACATTAATACTTAAATTGTTAATCTACATTAATATTTAGATTATTTATCTACATTACTATTTAGATTATTTAGCAATATTAATATTTAGATTGTTTAGTCACATTAATATTTAGATTATTTGGCCATATTAATATTTTAATTATTTAGCTACATTAATAGTTAAATTGTTTAGCTATATTAATATTTAAGTTATTTAGCCATATTAATATGAAAATTATTTAGTTACATTAATATTTTTTATTTTTTAACAATATTTATATTTTTATTATTTAGCCACATCAATATTTAGATTATTTAGTCATATTAGTATTTAGATTTTTTGGCCATATTAATATTTAAATTATTTAGCCATATTAATATTAAAATTATTTAGCCATTTTAATATTTGAATTATAAAGCAATATTAATATTTAAATTATGTAGCCACATAAATATTAAAATTATTTAGCCACATCAATATTTAAATTATTTAGCTACATTAATATTTAAATTAATAAACACCATTAATATTTAAATTATTTAGCTATAGTAATATTTGAATAATTTAGCCACATTAATATTAAGATTATTTAGCCACATTCATATTCAAATTATTTAGCCACATAAATATTTAGATTATTTTGCCACATTAATAGTTAAATTATTTGGCCATATTAATATCAAAATTATTTAGCCATATGAATATTTAAATTATTTAGCAACATTAATATAATAATTATTTAGCAACATTAATAGTTAAATTGTGTAGCAATATCAATATTTAATTTATTTAGCCACATTAATATTTAAATTGTTAGTCCACATTAATATTTAAATTATTAAACCAAATTAATATTAAAATTATTAAGCCACATTAATATTTAAGTTATTTAGCCATATTAAGAGTTAAATTATTTAGCCACATGAATATTTAAATTATTTAGCTACATTAATATTTAAATTATTTAGCCATATTAATATTTACATTATTTAGCTCTATCATATATTTGAATAATTTAGCCACATTAATATTAAGATTATTTAGCCACATTCATATTCAAATTATTTAGCCACATTACTATTTAGATTATTTAGCCACATTAATAGTTAAATTATTTAGCCATTATAATATTTTAATTATTTAGCCACATTAATTTTTTAATTATTTAGCCACATTAATATTTAGATTATTTAGCCACATTAGTATTAAAATTATTTAGTCATATTAATAGTAAAATCATTTAGTCATATAATTATGTAAATTATTTAGCTTCATTAATATTTAAATTATTTAACCATATTTATAGTTAAATTATTTAGCCATATAAATATTTAGATTATTTTGCTACATTAATATTTAAATTATTTAGTCACATTTATATTTAGATTATTTAGACATAATTATATTTAAATTATTTACCCACATTAATATTTAAATTATTTAGCTACATTAATATTTAAATTATTAAGCGACATTAATATTTAGATTATTTAGCTACATTAATATTTAAATTATTTAGCCCATTAATATTTAAATTATTTTGCCTCATGAATATTTAAATTATTTAGCCACATTAATATTTACATTATTTAGCAACATTAGAATTTAAATTATTATGCCACATTAACATTTAAATTATTTAGCCACATTAATATTTACATTATTTAGTAACATTAGAATTTAAATTATTATGCCACATTAATATTTAAATTATTTAGCCACAATAATATTTAAATTATTATGCCACATTAATATTTAAATTAAATAGCCACAATAATATTTAAATTATTATGCCACATTAATATTTAAATTATTTAGCCACATTAATATTTACATTATTTAGTAACATTAGAATTTAAATAATTATGCCACATTAATATTTAAATTTTTTAACCACATTAATAGTTAAATTATTTGGCCACATTTATATTTAAATTATTATGCCACATTAATATTTAAAAAGTAACAATTAAATTCATTAAATTATTAGAATTTCTTAATTATTCTTTTAATAGATGTATAAATTATTTTTATCTCGTTCTAATTAACTTCATTCATTTTACGGTGTTTATCAGACACCAGCAGGAAGTCCGACGTTGTCCCGGGTTTAATGAGAATCGCTACTATGTACTTTTTCACTATGCCAATAACACCCTATTACTTTCTCTTTTTACTACCCCCATCGCGTTTCACACCCTAATTTAGTTGGAAGAAACACACATTTTGTAAAACTTTCTGAGTTAGTGTCTTATGCATATGGTTTAAATTTCATTAAAATCGAATTTGAAGTTTAAAAGGAGGTTCTGCCCCCAACCTCATATAGCGCCTTTAAAGGGGCACATAGAAAATCTAGAGCACTTCCATTAATCATTGCCAAGGCTGCTGCAAGGAAGGTGGGCTCCTTCTACCGTGCTAGTAAAACTTCTCACACCTGACATTATCCTATATCTCTACAAAGCAACCACCCGCCCATGCATGGAGTATTGTTGTCAAATCTGGGCTTGTGCATCATCCACTAGTCTTATGTCATGAATCCTTATTACAATTTTGATTAAAATGCATCACACCAACCAGTATCCTATATCTTTACAAACCCACCATGCATGGAGTATTGTTATCACATCTGGGCTGGTGCACCATCCATTAGTCTCTCCCTCTTAGACAAGGTCTAAAATAAAGTCGCTAACTTAATAGGTCCCTCACTATCCACCAAATTCCAGCCCCTGTCCCATTGCCGCAATGTTGCATTCTTGTGCTTGTTTTACAAATACTTCAATGGACTGTGCTCCGATGAGCTTGCTGCTCTAGTGCCCCTTCGACGTAAATACACTAGACCAACCATGCAATCTGCCAAATCCCATCCATTCACTGTGGAGGTCCCCAGATGCTGAAGAGCTTTATACCTCAAAAGCTTCTTTCCTCATGTTGCCGGCCACTAGAACTCCCTTGCTGCCCCCTGTTTCCCCGACTGTACCGACATGCAGACATTTAAAACTAATGTAAACGGACATCTCGCTGCGCAACTCCCAACTAAGGATTACTTCCAAAACGTACACCCTAATTCTCAGTAGCCCCTTACTTCTACGGTGGTGGCTTGCCTTGTTTGGGGTGAACTATGAAAAAAAAAAAATTTCCTGAAGTATTTATATATATGATTTAAATTTAATAAAAATAGGATATATTTAAGGTTTCAAGGATAACTGTGTGGTCTCGAGCGGTTGTCTCGTAATTCTAGCCTGAATCTACGAACAGTGTTCGATCCCATGCGACTGTCTCCAACACCACTTCTCCGCTGATGAGGCAAAAAAAAAAACGAAACGATATCGTCCGTAGCTAATAAACACTTTTATATATAATAATAAAAAAATTTATAGTATATATATATATATATATATATGATGATCCCTTAAAATAGTGTTAGAAAATAACTAATATAATAACTGTAAAAAATAAATTGACTTACATGAGTGATTTTCCACGTGAAGACTTGAGACTATAAGTTTTTTTTATTATTATTATTATTATTTTTTTTTTTTTATATATATATATTTTTTTAATTTTTATTTATTTATTTATTTATTTTTTATATATAGTTTTAATGGTTGAGAAACTTCCGAGACTATATATATATATATATATTATGCAAACAATAATTATAGTTATAATTATTGTTTCAATGGAATCAGAAGAGAAAGTATTCCATATATCAAAGAAAATCCAAATATGATAGGGGACGCTCAATATTAAAAATAGAGCATACATATTGTTAGGTGATATATACAGAATATATATAAAAAAAATATTATTCAAGTTTGTTTATTTCATATGGTCATTAAAAGAGTATCAAGCCTTTATATACAGACATTTCAAAGTAATACAATATATTTATCATCAGCGGGGAAACAACTTGTAAATTACCAAAAAAATCAGTGAATATATAATAGAAAAAAGTAGTTTCAATTATTATTTAAAAAATTGTCTTCTTTTTCCCGTTGGGCGGCAGCAAAATTTTCACTGATTTTTTTTTTATTGTGATGTATGATGTAGTACTCTTATTCCACTTGTTAAATAATGTCATTGTGTGGAGCAACATTGACTATAAGAAAAATATGAAATGTCTGGATATAAGGGATTAAAATAGTTTTTATAGAACATATAAAATAAACAAATATATGTTCAAACTTAAACGATAATTGGGTTTGTTTTCTTATATATATATTTTTTATATATATATCCTACTATAGGGTGCGCCCTAAGTAGGGTTGCAGTTGACACTTAAACATTTGACCTTTATTAGAAATTTAGACAATTATTTACATTCTATATACATTCTATATACATTCTATATACATTCTATACATTATATTAAAATTATAAAATGTATAACTTATAACATTACTTTTCGCCCACCCTGTATATTTTATATTATTAATTCTTACTAAATAGTTACCACTCATCAAGTCTCAAAGGCCACTCGAGGACAAGAGTTATTTGTTTGTGTCAGGTGGATGGTGAGACAAACACCTTGATGATTGTATTTGGGCTGAAATTGATTACTTAATGGGACGGCTTAACAAGAATTTGTTAACATTGGACTTGAAAACAACCATGCTGTAGTCATCTGGGAAGCAGTCCCGCAGTGTTGCGTTCCACACAGGGAGAGTTTTTGGAAAGAAACTCTGCTCATCAAAGTTCCGTTGAGTTTCAGGTAAGCAGAGGAAGAAAGAAAAATATTTACAGTGGTTGTAGCTAGACAAGTTTTTGCTGTTAATGTTTTAACTTGAGGAAAACCATAGATTGGAGCTCAGTCGAGCACCTACTATCAAAATAACGATAGAGTAGAGAAAGACTAGCAACGTCTCTTCTGTGAGAAAGAGGCTGTAGGGAAGAGAAGAAATCTCCCCCGACCAGATTTCGAAGTCGATTTTCTACTCTGTCAAGGCAGGAGAGAGTTCTCCAAGCGGTATCTCACCAGATGTGGTAACAGTACTCAATTTTAGGCCGTATTTGGCACTTATATATATATATATATATATATATATATATATATATATATATATATATATATATATATAAGTTAAAATATTATTAAAAATGGAGTGAAAAAAAAGTTCGTGTGAAAAAGATATGGGATTTGTCCAGGTATGGTAGTTTTGTTTTACGGCATATCAACCCTTTTTGGGTTATTTAATGCCGAATCTGGTCATTATAGTAAAAGTTTTTATGCTTCAAGTTCTTTATATCTTTAAATGTTTAATCATCGTTTTTGGTTTGGTAGTTTTGTTTTACGGCATATCAACCCTTTTTGGGTTATTTAATGCCGAATCTGGTCATTATAGTAAAAGATTTATGCTTCAAGTTCTAAAAATAAAATAAAAAAGGGGAGGGAGAAAGGGAGAGGGGCTGTTGTTTTTGTTTTTGGTTTTGTAGAACATAATTAAGTTTTACAAAAAAAAAAAAAAAAAAAAAAAAAAAACGTCAATGTAGGTGAATTTCGTCTCAGGGAGCCACAGGGCAGCCTGATCTGGTATCACCAGGGATTTGTCCAGATGGTAATTGTCCGTTACTAAAGTGTCCAATGAAAAGGAGATTTTGAAGAAGGAGCAAACAATTATTTTCGTAGAGACAGTATTGAAAAATGTTCAAAATGAAGTAACTCTATCTGTATATCTCCTCTGAGGATAAGATTTCGATCTTTGAAAAACCTTGGCTTAAGGAAAGAACAATAAACATTAGTTTATTACAGAATATACCTGGCATTTAACAATCTAAGTTTGAAATAAATGTGGACATTCGTACATGTTTATCACTCTTATTTCTTCTACCTTTATAATTGCTCTATCTCGTATATTGAGCTTTAACCATTTCACTATAGGTTCTATCTACTAAAAGTTTACTTTTAGTTTATATTTGATTCTATATATATATATATATATATATACATACATACATATATATATATATATATATATATATATATATATATATATATATATATATATATATATATATATATATATATATATATATACATCCATAGACAGATAGATTGGACTTAACCATACATTTGTAATGGCTTTTCTAACGGATTTACTAGGGAAAAATGTCTAGCTTGGGATAAACTTACAAACTGGCTGAGAGATCAACTGACAGACAAACAACACCGAGTAATATTTGAGACGTATCATTGATTTGTTTTGCGCTGAACAATATGTACACGAATCCGAGACCATTTTTTCTGTTTTCAAAATGATTTCGCAGCCGACAAACACATTCAACATAAATGTATGGCGTCAAACAAAAGGTCGAATTGAACGCTCCCAGCAATGAAGTGTCTCAAGTAGAAATCCAGTTGACATCATTTTGTTCTAGATAAATCAGTGAAAATATAGACGAGTGCATTCAAGAGACACTTTTCTTTCCACGAAACCAGTGACATTGATAAGCCAGTATTTCAATTACATGAATTATGAGGGTTTATTTATTACAACTCTTCAGGCGTATCTTATTTCACTTAATAATCACATTTCAAGTATTAATGATATATATATATATATATATATATATATATATATATATATATATATATATTATAACTAATTAGAATAGAAAATTTAGCTCAATGATTACGACTCAAATCTAATAGAGCTCATTTATTATAACTCAGTAGAATACCAAATTATGACATAATTACTATTTTGTAATCATCCACCGAAAAATTCAACGCGAACAAATATTATTTGTACCTGTGTACATATGTTTCAGAAATGTGTCACTATCTATCCTGCGGTTGACTGGAAAATACATTTATGAAACACATGTGCTTGTAATCATTTAACAATTTCATTGTTAATTTTACCCGTAACGAATACATAAATAATTTTTTTTACTGAAGATGATTTTATGGACAATAAATGTTTGAAACATATGCATACAGAGATAAATGATATTTGTCGGTGTTGAATCTTTTGGAGCATGATGACAAAATATTGATTATGTCATAAATTATGAATTTCACTGGGTTATAATATATGGACTCTGTTGGACCTTTAGTCCTAACCATTGAGCTACATTTCACCTGCAGTATTTACTTGTATCCTGGAGATTTGACATATTCATTTGTTATATTTACATATGTTTTTGTCTCTTTGTGATATGAATAAAGTTATAGTCTTTGAACTCGACTTTTCTTTTTATCTAATAAATGCGAAAGTATTTTTTTCATTTTTCCGAACTATATTTATATCAAAGCACCTTAGGCTTATTTAATTTAATTTAATTATACATTTAATATTTTCAAATACACTATAAATACACAAACAGAACACTATAAAACACACTAATCCAGATGCTTCACTTGCATAATAATTTTAGAAAAAGTCTCTAATAAATTAATATTCTGCAAAGTTCATTTCTCATTTTGCTATCCAATTCTCTATATATATTTTATCTATACATTTTTTATCGTATATATTATTTTATATATATTTGTTGTTCACATTATTATTTGTACTCACTAGGAGTTCTCATACAGATCATCGTCAGTGATTGCTCACCGACAACAACCAGTGGTATTTTCTGGAGTCTGAGTGACAACAAGCCTCCCCAGATTTCCAGTATTCTTCACCTCTTTTCGATAACGATGCTGTATCGCAACATCCTCTTATGATTGACATCTCGCTGGTAAGGATCATTGGTCTTCTCTGGGATTTGGGTGGCAATAAGCCTCCCCAAAGTCCCAGTATTCTCCGCACTTTTCCAGTGGAGGTCTGGTTTGTGCTGTCCCTTCTCGGTCTTCTCATCCTCCTCGACCCTCTACAAATATTTTGTCTGGTGTCAGCCTAAGCCGGCACCATTTTTTTTTAATTAAGTAACAAATATATTTTTTTTAATTAACATTTTTTTTAATTTTTAAAATTTTTTAATTTTTTTTTTTTTGGGGGGGGGAGGGAGTTGTGGGAGAGAGAAAGGAGGGAGCTTATGGTGTTTTTTTGTAATTTCTGTTCCTTGGTTCATTTTTGTGTGGTGATAGCTGAGATCGGTGTAATTTATTGGAGGGTGGGGAGATTATGAAGTGATTTTTTTGCAGTTTCTGTTCCTTGGTGTTCTTCGTGTGGTTTTGTTTTCTCCCTGTTGTAAATTCCTTGTGACTGGTTACCCTTTGTAGCTTATGCGGGTTGGTTTCCGCATTCGAGAATTTTCCTTAAGATTGCAGCTGCTTTGATCATTGTCGTTTTTTATATGGTTTCGATGGTTCCTTTGATTCCTATTATTATTATTATTATTATTATTTACTCACTAGGAGTTATCACACTGGTCATCGTCAGTGGTCACCCACTGCCGACAACCTGTGGTATTCCCTGGAGTCTGAGTGACAACAAGTCTCCTCAGGCCTCCAGTATGCTCCACCTCTTTTCGTTCATCACCGCTGATGACCTTGCGGTAATCGCAACAGCCACCTACCAACGATTTCCCGCTGATAAGGGCCATCGGTCCCCTCTGGGGCCCGAGTGGCAACAAGCCTTCCCAAGGTCCCAGAGCTGTCCGCGCTCTTCCAGTGGAGGTCTGGTTTTGCGCTTTCCCTCCTCGACCCTCTGTCCATAATTTTCGTGGCGTCAGCCTATGCTTGCGCCTCTCTCATGCGGTTGTATTTTCCCCGGTTCTGTTGTTTTGTGCTTCCATGTGTTTGTTCTCCATTCGTTGCTTATGTGGGTTGGTTTCCGCATTCGAGGACATTTCTCAGGATTGTAGCTGTTTTGATCATTACTGTCCTTTGTATGGTCTCAGTTATCCCTTTGATTCCTATTTCTCCTAGTCTTTTCTCCATGTTTTTGGGGACTGTTCCTAGTGCTCCTATGATTATTGGTGTTATACTGACTTTCTTCATGTTCCATATTCCTTTCAATTCTCTGGCAAGTTCAGTATATTTGCTTCTCTTTTCCGTCTCTTTGATCTTCACTCTGTGGTCTGCTGGAACGGCAAAGTCCACGATTTTGCAGGATTTTTCTTTCTTGTTGATTATTATCATATCCGGTCTCCTTGCTGTTATGGGTTTGTCTGTTTGTACATTCATATCCCATATGATTTTGTGTTTTTCGTTTTCTAGTACAGTTTCTGGTTTGTGTTTGTACCGTTTTCTTGCATATTCGAAATTCAGTTGTTTGCACATTTCCCGGTGTACTTCTTTCCCCATGCTGTCATGTCTGTTCTTGTATTCCCTTTGTGCTAGCTTGCTGCATTCACTTATTATATGATTTATCGTTTCGTCTCTTTGTCCACACAATCTGCATTTGCTGTTTTCCTGGGTTTTATCTATCTTTGCTTTAATAAAGTTTGTCCTAATCGCATTGTTCTGTGCGGCCGTCAGCAGAGATTCCGTTTCTCTGTTCAGGTTTCCTTTTCTTAGCCATGCCCAGCTGTTTTCATTGGCTTCATCGCTTGTGAGTCTTATAAAGCGTCCATGTAGTTGTTTTTCTTCCCACTTTTCCTTTCTTGTCTTTTTGTTTCTGGGTTCAGTGCTTCCGGGGTTGTTTGTTGGGCTGGTGTCTCTTGCTGTGGCGATCAGTCTTTCCGTGTTCTGGGTTACATATTTCTCCAGCTCTTTTTTGGTGTCTTCCACACAGTCTTCTATACTTACCAGTCCTCTACCTCCTTCATTTCTTTTCACGTAGAGTCTGTCCGTGTCGTCTTTTGGGTGCAGTGCATTGTGCATAGTCATTAGTTTTCTAGTTCTTTGGTCAAGGTGCCTGAGTTCTTCTTTGGTCCAGCCTATGAATGGTCCAGAGTATCTTATTAGTGATACAGCCCATGTGTTTATCCCTTTTACTAGGTTTCTGCTATATAGTTTAGTTTCTAATAGTTTCCTTGTTCTTCGTAGATATTCTTTTCCAATCTTCTCTTTCATTTCTGTATATTTGATTGTGTCTGCTTCCAGAACTCCCAGGTATTTGTAACTATCTTGTTCTCCTAGCGCCCTCATCTCCTCTTGGTTGGGGAGTTCTATACCTTCTGTCTTTTCCAGTTTTCCTCTTTTGATCTCTAGCAGTGCACATTTTTCTATTCCAAACTCCATTTGGATATCCTGGCTGAATATCCTGGTTGTGTTTATCAGCTTTTCCAGTTCTTTTTTGTTTTTTGCAAACAGTTTAAGGTCATCCATGTACATCAGGTGGTTTATTCTTTGTTCTGTATCCGTAAACCTGTATCCGGCATCACACTTTCTGAGTATGTAGTTAAGTGGCATCATGGCTATTATAAACAGTAGTGGTGATAGAGAGTCTCCTTGAAAAATGCCTCTCTGTATTTTTATCTCAGACAGGTATTGTCCTCCGGCTGTCAGTTTTAGTCTCCATGTTTCCATTGCTTTCTGGATGAGATTAATAATCCTGTCTGGTATCTTGTATATTTTTAAGCATTCAATTATCCATGTTTGGGGGATTCTGTCGTAGGCTTTCTTGTAGTCAATCCATGCCATGGTTATGTTCTTTTGTCTGCTCTTCACCTCCTTCAGAGTCTTTTGATCAATGTATAGTAGATCATGTGCACCTCTTTGTCCTTTCCGGCATCCTTTTTGTTCCTCGGGGAGCAGTCCACGTTTGTCCAGGGATTGGTAGATTTGTTCTCTCAGTTGTGCTGTGAGAATTTTCCACATTATTGGTAGACATGTTATCGGTCTGTAGTTGCTCGGGGTCGTTCCCTTTTTGGGGTCTTTTGGTATTAGTGTTGTTCTTCCTTCCGTCATCCATTCTGGTATGTCTGTTTTGCGGATACATCCGCTCAGTTTCTGCGCTATTCTTTCATGCAGGGTCGTGAATTTTTTAAACCAGTATGCATGTATTCCATCGTGGCCTGGTGCTCTCCAGTTTGCCATTTTTCTTAGGGTTTTCTTGATCGTTTCTTTGTTGATTTCTGTTTCGGTTCCTTCTTCGATTTCTTGCAGTTCATCTTTCATGTTTTTCAACCATTGGGCATTCTTGTTGTGCTTTTTTGGTTCTTCCCATATCTTGCTCCAGAATTGTTTTGTTTCTGTTGGGTTCGGTTGCTCTGTCGTTGTTTTTTCTCCATTTACGTTTTTGTAAAACTGGCTTTCATTGTTTTCAAAGGTCCTGTTCTGTTTGCTCTGTTCTGATTTGTACCTGTATCGTCTCAGTCTTCCTTCTATTGCTGCTATCCTTTGTTTTATTTCTTCATGTTTCTCATTTAGTTTTTCCTTGCGTTTCTGATTTTTGCTTCTTAATCGTTTCATGTCCTCCTTCCTTCTGTTCACGGTTTTAGCTTCTTTCCGAAGTTTGGTGATCTGGATTTCCAGTCTGATTTCCCATCCAGGTTTTGTCGGTCCTCTCTTTTGTCCATTCTCTTCGTTTCTTAGTTTCATACTTACCGATTTTGCCCCTGCATATATCAGGTTGTTTAGGTCTGTAATAGTTTCTGTTGGGATGTGTGTGAGGAGTCTGTTTACTCTTTCTGTTTCTGCTTGTAACTTCTTCGCTACTTCATTCCTGAGAGATGGGAGTTTTGTTTTGTTTTCTAACATGTATCGTCTTATGTTCTCCACTTCACTTGCTTCTTTTTCGTTGAGTTCTATCTCAGCAGGTTCTGTGGTTCCGCAGTCTTCTATCTCCCCTGGTTCTGTGATTCCGTAGTCTTCAATCTCTTCAGTTTCAGTGTGTATGTTTTGCCTGTCCTCTTCCTGTGGTCTCTCCTTTGGTGGTGTTTCTTGCTCCGTTTCGCCATTAGCCTTCTGTCTGATTTCCGTCAGTTCCATCTCCGAGAACCATCCTCGCTTGAGGATCTGTCTTGCTTGATCTGCTATCCTTTGTTCCGTTGTATGTGGGTCACTAGCAATGTCCCAGAGATGTTTCATTCGTTTTCGGTAGCCTCTTTCTATAGGGTAGCGGCTTTTATAGTAGCACTCCATCACCAGTCTGTTCTCTTTCATGGTCCATTTCTTTCTATATCTTTCCAGTTTGCTGTTTTCGCTCTGGTTTACTTGTCTCTGGTCTGTGTCCTTGTCATACCTGGAATCAGAGAGGTTACTTACCTGGTTCTTGTTCGTTGTCTTGTTTCTGAAATGAGAAGGGCCAACATTCGCAGGATGCGGACCGGGTCCCCCATGTTGGCCATCGAGGGAGCACCTGCCCATCATGACACTCAGATCTTTCTTCTGAGTCCCACGGCGTTTATTTGTGTTTATAGACATTTATCATGGTTTAGTGTTTGTGGCAACACCAGGCCCAGGCTTAGTTTACCTGTGATCCTGTCACAGGGATAGTGTTTCTCTCATTTTCATGAGGTTCAAGGTGCACTATCACACATACATAAAGAAACATTTACGAAAAAAAAAAAAAAATAAATAAATAAATAAATAAAAAATTTATTATTATTATTATTATTATTATTATTATTATTATTATTATTATTATTATTATTATTATTATTATTATTATTATTATTATTATTATTATTATTATTATTATTATAATAATAATAATAATAATAATAATAATAATAATAATAATAATAATAATAATAATAATAATAATAATAATAATAATATGTACTAGTAATGACAATAATAATAATATTCATTAATGAAAAAAACGTTTGATTCAAAATGATTATTTGGAAATCGAATGATAACTTCCAGTCACGTTTACACACACGTACGTAGATTACCTGAAAATAATTTCTTTTAAAAATAAACATAAACACCGCATTGAACGTAATGACACACAAAGTTTTTCTTTTAAAAGGTCAATATATACTTTAGTGTAAAAAGTAAATTTTATGATGACAACGACGACATTCATTACATTTACAATAAAAAAGAAAAATGAAACCACCCGCTCTCTCAGGTTTTAAATTACAAAAAATAGATCTTCATTAAGTTTTTTTCTGTCTTCTAAATGAATAAATGCTATTTTTCCATTTATCCGAACGATATTTATATGAAGACACTTTATTTTTAAAACTAAATTTGTTGTTGTTGTTTGTTGTTGTTGTTGTTTGTGGTGGTGGTGGTGGTGGTGGTGGTGGTTATGATAATGAGGACGATGATAACAACCATTACATTTGCAATAACAAATTGTTTTTAAATTTCACAAAAATACATTCATATGTAAAGAAACATCTTAATTAATAATAAAGGCGAAAACACAAAGTAATCATTTTAAATTACTCACGAATATATAATTTTTTATTTGACTAATTGCTGTTCCGCTTTTTAGTTTATTCCTGTCATTCTATAACCAGTTTTTAATGGGGAATTGTTTTTCATGCTTATAAAATGTCAAATCGCTTGACTTAAATATCGAAAATACTATATAAAACACCCTTTTGTTATTTGTTTTCGTAATTAAAAATATGTGACGATGTTCATAGACAGTCAATTTCCTCAAAAGTATAATATATCAAATAACACCATGTCAATCATCTATTTGTTGTTTTTCACAAAATACCCAAAATGTGAAGTGAAAATTGTTCCTTTGTCTTTTTTTTCGTAAAAAAAGCTAAAATAGCCTACAGTTAGATTAATTCCTGCCCGCATGGCGGTTATATATATATATATATATATATATATATATATATATATATATATATATATATATATATATATGAGGATACTTTTTACTTGCGTTCTGATATATCATTAAAAGAAGACGGAGGAAGAGTTTCTCTAGTTCAGTATAGAGAGAAGAAGCAAACAAACAAGCGAGAAATAACATGAAACAACTAAGTTACACTTTAAATATAATTATTTATTTACATAAAAATATAGGAAAGAAACAAAACAAAGATACGCTATGATAAGAAACAGGTAATCTAAATACTATTTCTATCTGACGAGCAAAGATTGCATTTAAATATATGAAAACAGTTTATGAAATTGGAGTTTGACTTACAGTATGTTGATGTGTGGTTCAAGAAGTAATATAAGATAAGGTTCAACACTTTAATAAAGCAGAAAGCATGAATTGTTTATTTTTTTTATTTTACTTTAGTAGAAGTTCTTAGAAATCAAAGGGTCCGCACTGAGGCTAATACTTGATCTTTATATGAGATAGATAGATATCCGAGTGTTCAATTAGACTTTTCTTTTACCTTTCAAACGTTGAGTTAGTAAAGAAGTAAAAAAAGCCATAAATTTTCTTCTCTTGAATTGACCAGTTAACTATGTTATAGCATGCTTTTTTGTTGTTGTCAGTCGGTCTTACCGGATTCCAGGACAATAAATAATCTAGTCTGGTGGAGTATCCAGCTTAGTGTTGTTACTAGAGGCAACATCACTGGGAGAAGGTGCACACTTCATCGTATAAGCCAGTGTGGGGTAGCCATACTGTGGGGATCTTATTTAGGCTTCAAATGTTATGTTATTTTGAATATTTGGGCGAAGAATCGTTATGTCAGGTTGAGCTGACAACCCCCTAGCACAGAGATACCTTAGTCAGTGTCTAGTAGGCATTAAAAGTACTTTCGGCAACCTTGTATATCTCGATTCCCTTATTTTCTTCGCTAGTCCTCACACTACATGAGCGATGTTTCTGAGAAAGGGGGAAGAATTGCTGTTTTGTGGGTCGCGATATATCCATTTAACATTTATCGTTGGCTAGTTTTTTTTACCTCGAAGTAGTATATTTTAGCTCCTTACATCAAGTGGCTTCATGTCTTGCCTGGAGCGATTTCCATAAAAACAAAAAAGTCACCCGAATGTTCGTTCAGTTTAAGTTGTACAAACATCCGCATCCTTTCTCCTATCCTCATTTTCCCTCCATCCTTTTATCTCTCTGTCTCCCCCGATCTTCCTTTAAAACCAATCGTCTATCGAATCGATTATCGACTACAAAGACCCCCCTCTCTCTATCTACGTCTTTCTTTCCCCCTTTCTTTCTCTTTCCAATCAATTGTTTCATGGTGTTAACGTCCTCGTCGCTTGCCTCGTCTGCGCAATGGACAATATCGCTAAGCAGATTCTAAGGCTGAAGGTACTTTAGAAACTTCTCTGTCGAACGGGATTTTAGCTCTTTGGACTTATTTCAAAAGATCACGAGGGATAATATGGATGTCACCAGATGCAACTGGACATAGCGTTAGGCCATGTGTGTACATCTGATCCCGGCATCGGCGAGAGTTGTCCAGAAATAAGATTCTAAGAAGCAGTTTTCCTCGGTGGCGTTGGTTAAGCCAACTAATTTCATAATCCGATAGAAATTGAAGACAAGCGAATCATGAATTAGATTTTTCACCTGAAAGGAATTTCGACAGCGTCACGGCTCAGTAGATTGTCGAACATTTTTACCGTCGAGCCAACTAGCGACGAAGTTTGAATAGAAGACTTGTCAGATGCTTTTTCATAGCTGAACTGAAAAATCTAAAGGAGTAGTTTCCAATAACAAATATTATTAGAGATTATCTCATATAAGTGAGCAGTAATCTATGACTTTAATAAACTTGAAAGAAAATGAGAAAATTACTGTAACCAAAACAAAATGAAATAGAAAATCAGTCGATTTGCCATCAGGTTTTGATCGAATGAAATTAAACATACAAAAGAAAAACAAAAAACAAAGAGGTACACGATGAACACTATCATTCGACGAAACTTTGAATTCACGCTCTCACTTAGACCCCCCCACCTTCTCTAATTATATATATATATATATATATATATATATATATATATATATATATATATATATATATGCCACACCGCACCAGGACAAAAACCTTAGCACCCCCCTCTCTCCCACCATAAGAAAAATTAACTCCCACTCCCACTCCTATCCTTTTTCACTCACAGCCATCCACATTCATTTCACTCTCTGCCACCGACTTCTCGAAGCCCGGATCTTGGTCCTGCGCTCCCAGTAGTGGCTACTGCTTCTCATCAACCCATCACGCCAACCCAATATTTCTATGTACTTGCATGACATTTTTCTTAAAATTATCATCCTGAAGAAGTCTTACGAATAAAGACGAAACGTTGATGAATACATAAAAAACATATTTTTGTTTTTCCTTTTTCATTTCCCATATATATATATATATATATATATATATATATATATATATATATATATATATATATATATATGGATAAAACTGTGGATAAAATGATCCGACGTGATGGAAAATGAAGGAGGAAAGCCAAAAACTATGTTATTTATGTATTCATCACCGTTTCGTCTTTATTGAATGAAGAAAACAATGTAGAAAAATCATACAGAATATTAATTTTGATTTGTCAGAAAATGTCCAGACTTTTCTTAAGACGTTCGTTGATCATATTGACATATTTTGACCTAGACAAACTTCCCAGCTAATAAAAAACCTGTTGAACTAATAAGTCGAAGTTATCATCCCATTCATATTCGCGTCCTTTTAACGAGACAGACTGATGGTGATAACTCCATACCCAAAATCATGATTTCCATTGTCTGCTTATTCGCATCTACAGCCATGCCAAAGTCTGGACACTTTCTGACGAATCAAAATGAATATTCTGTATGATTTTTCTACATTGTTTTCTTCATCCTGAGTAAGTCTTTCGAAGCGTTGATGATTACCTAAATAACATAGTTTTTGGCTTTCCTCTTTCATTTTTCATTACGTCGGATCATTTTATCCCCAGTTTTATTCATATATATATATATATATATATATATATATATATTTCTTGAATGTGAGATGATATATATAATTATTTCCACAATCAGACAACGCCGCAACCTACAACCTATGAAAAGAAACAAACCGGAAGTCCTAGACTCGAGTTTCGCCCTCCTTTGGGCTCATCAGTAGAACACATCCGAACTCAGGATTCGAAACCCGAGTCACTTGCATGGTAAGCGAGTACTCTGCCACTGAGCTACCTCGCCACATACAAGAATGTCTATTAATTTACACAGATTAAGCAAACCGCGGCGATGGTTGACTGTGGAATGTACCTACTCTTTTCAACAAGGGGTGTAGTCATCCAACTACTATGAACCCAGGCCGATGTCTCACAAGTAGGATTTTATACTCGCTAGGACGATGTCATCCAACAAGCTAACCAAGCGAGCAAATAAATATTAGATTTCTTGAATGTGAGATGATATATATAATTATTTCCACAATCAGCTCAGTGGCAGAGTACTCGCTTAGCATGCAAGTGACTCGGGTTTCGAATCCTGAGTTCGGATGTGTTCTACTGATGAGCCCAAAGGAGGGCGAAACTCGAGTCTAGGACTTCCGGTTTGTTTCTTTTCATAGGTTGTAGGTTGCGGCGTTGTCTGATTGTGGAAATAATTATATATATATATATATATATATATATATATATATATATATATATATATATATACAGGTCTCTGAAATATTTAATGTGTAGTTTTTAAATAAATGATTTGTAGACACACACACACACACACACACACACATATATATATATATATATATATATATATAGTAAGCTATGAAAATATATCTATGGCAATTAAGCTATAACGAGGCTCCCGCGTTTAATTCCCGGGGGGAATCTTCAGGCTAAAATACATGGAGTTATTTTTGTCGGGTGTTTTTATATACACGGCTGGCTAGTTAACCAATCAGATTCTTTGTTGTTCTCTCAGCCAATCTTTGGGCTTCCCACGAACAAAGGTATGGTTAGTGTTACTTCCTTCCTATATTCTGTTCTATTGTTCTTTTTTCTATAGGTTGGCTTATATATTGTTTCCTTTGTTGTGTCAATATAATGGGTTAATTTATTTTATTTTAACACGTAGTTCCTTGTATTTCTATTTTAGGTGTTTATTTTTACATTGCGAAGTTTTTGTTTAGTTTAGTTTTGTTTATTTATTTATTTATCGTTAGCCTAAGGTAAATTTATTTCTGTGTAGGCAGCTGTTTGCTATCTCACTTCTACAGTTTAATAGATTTCGAGCGTCGTTAAAATTTAGGATTTCAAATTTTTCATTTAAGCATGATCTACACGGGTCGTCTAAATTTCTACATGAACTGGCCTGTCGTATTATTTTCCATTCAATTATTGGTGAGCGTCCATTGTCTTTGAGCTCCCAATAGTGGTTTGCTAGTGCTGTTTTTATTCGACGTTCTCTGTTTTTAAATGTGATTTTGTGGTCATAATATCTAGTTTTAATATATATATATATATATATATATATATATATATATATATATATATATATATATATATATATATATAAAGATAGATGGACAGAGGGTGAAAAACAAGCACGAATGTCTATATTTATTTCAAACTTCGATTGTTCAATACAAGGTATATTCTGTAATAAAATTACGTTTATTATTCTTTCCTATTACAGAATATACATTGCATTGAATAATCGAAGTTTGAAATAAATTTTGACATTCGTGCATGTTTATCACTCTTCGTCCATCTATCTTAAAAATTGCTCTATCTCGTATATTGAGCTTTTACCATTTCACTATAGGTTTTTCTACTAAAAGTTTACTTTTAGTTTCATATTTATTCTATATATATATATTTTTATATATATATATATATATATATATATATATATATATATATATATATATATATATATATATATATATATATATATATATATATATTTCAGAGGAAACATTTTTTATAATCAATGAAACCAGCGGGTGGAAAAAAAGAAAATTGCTAAAATTTTCCTTAAGGCCAAAACTAAGAAAATACATCTTAGTTTTTAATTCATCATTCTGACGTTTCCTCTTTGAGCGTCAGACGATAAGGCCTTAAGGAATATTTTAGCAATTTTCTTTTTTCCACCCGCCCGTTTCATTGATTAAAAAATGCTTCCTCTGAAGTATATTCTACGATTTTGTTGTACGCGAAATTTACTTACATATATATATATATATATATATATATATATATATATATTGAAATACATATATTTATAACATAGTATTTATATCAGTTCCATAAATACAACATAATCAAAAGACGGAATAATTTTTAGTAATTCCAGTACGTCTCTCCCTAAGCACCGATTACGATTCCATACATTCATATATATATATATATATATATATATATATATATATATATATATATATATATATATATATATATATATATATAAAATATAATAACACGAAATCACATATTTCGTGTTATTATATTTTATTATTGCTCTGTTTACTACATTGAGCTCTCATACCCGGATTTCCTCCTGGAATTATTCCACTATAACACAAATATATATATATATATATATATATATATATATATATATATATATATATATATATATATATATATATATGTACGTATATGTGTGTACGTATATTTAGTGCTATCTCCTACTGTTAAAGAACATTTTAATTGTTTTCTTATGATTATGATTACCTACTGATTTCCTTCATTTAAAAATTCTATATTTTATATATATATATATATATATTATTAATTTTTTAAATTAATATTTGTATATGTATTTGCTTTTTACACGAAATTTTGGTTTTAAAAATTTATTTACTCCCTATATTCTATATTTGATATATTACTATTATTATTATTTGTATTATGTCTTTTTTATATAACTGTGTGTGTGTTTAAAGATAAATTATGTTGACGTTTTGTTGGACTTCTATTTGTGATGTTATGGAATCGATGCTGCGGAAGAAACTTACTGGGATTAATGAACAATCGTCTTAGAAACGACTGTACACAAGAAGATTTAGTTGATGTTGAATTCATGAAACTGATATAAATAAAAGGTTATTAATATATCCATTTCATTTTACTCTATTATAGCTCTGTTTGATTTGGAGGGTCTTACATTGAGCTGATTAGATTTCTGCAGTATTTTGAGTATATTATGCCATAGATTTGGCTTAATGTCTATTGTCTTCAAGGTTGGATGAAGTACTTGTCCATTTATACCCTACTTAAGTATTTTGACTTTCCAATCCCCGATTTGTATATATATATATATATATATATATATATATATATATATATATATATATATATATATATATATATATATTTATATATATATATATATTGATATATATATATATATATTTATATATATATGTATATACATATTTATGTATATATATATGTATATACATATTTATGTATATATTTATGTACATATATACATATGTATATACATATATTTATGTATATATATGTATATATATACGTATATATATATATTTATATATATATATATATATTTATATATATATATTTATATATACATGTATATATATATATATTTATGTATATATGTATATATGTACATATCTATATATATTTATGTGTATATGTATATATATATATATATATATATATATATATATATATATATATATACATACATATGTATATATAGTTATGACGTTGCTTTTTTGGTGTTGTTATTGTTACCAATAAGTATTTAAGCTACTAATAATATTTAATATCAGTTATAATATACTAAAATGTCTATAGTTCTAAATATAGTTTCGTACTTATTACATAATTTCCGCCACAACCTTCTATAATACCAACACATGGTCTGTACCTGATTAACCTCATTCTCCTAAAGATGGAACCGGACGGGCCTGAAAGTACTTGGGAGACAAATCCCAACTATGGCAAATTCATCAGGCAATTCCCCCCCCCCCCCGAAACTAAGATCCTGATTAGGACTATTGAAATAATCTACCAAAAGATATCTAGACATGAGTTGTTTCTTATATTCAACAATACTTGCCTACAAGAGAAGATGCTGCCTATATATATATATATATATATATATATATATATATATATATATATATATATATATATATATATATGAGGATACTATGTGTGTGTTTGTTTACTCAAATATTTATTTATATATAAAATAGTTATCCACGGACTCGTGTTTCACCATTACTGCGGCTACTCAGCGTTGCTTAGTATGAAAAGGTTCGAACCTACCCATGGATACATACTCTCTCTATTACTCTATTTCTCTCTCTCGCTCACTCTCTCTCTCCATATATATATATATATATATATATATATATATATATATATATATATATATATATATATATATATATATATATATGTATATATATTCTCAAGAACTTTTCAGGGCGCCCTATACTCTTTGAAGACTTGCATTAGAAACGGTTAATATACATATGCTTTAATTAACGTTTAACAGAAAGTAATGATAAAAATAAATGAAATACATAAAACGAAAAAACACAAATAAAAACAGGATCAAATCACATTGTACTAATAAGTAAATAATAATACTAATACATAATAATAATAATAATAATAATAATAATAATAATAATAATAATAATAATAATAATAATAATAGATACAAAATGACGCCCCTATTTAGTTTATATACGTACACACATATATATATATATATATATATATATATATATATATATATATATATATATATATATATGTGTGTGTGTGTGTGTGTTTCGCCGTTACTATAGCTCATTAGCGTGACTGATCTTGGGGAGGCTTACCAGCGAGAAATCAATGTTAAGATGCTGTTGCGATACCGCATCGTTATTGAAAAGAGGTGAAGAATACTGGAAATCTTAGGAGGCTTGTTGTCACTTAGGCTCCAGGAAATACCACTGGTTGTTGTCGGTGAGCAATTACTGACGATGATCTGTGTGAGAACTCCTAGTGAGTACAAATAATAATAATAATAATAATAATAATAATAATAATAATAATAATAATAATAATAATAATAATAATAACTATCGGACTGAAGCGGAAAAAACATATATGTACCTTCGTATCAGCGATCATACTCAAATGTAGGGAGTGCGATATTACAAACGTGTACGTATGGTATTAAACACCGAGTTCATATTTACTTGTTTCTCACGAGGGCAGACTTAGACACAAGGTCAGTTTTGAATGTTGGGAAAATCCAGATTCCGAACAAGTTCGCAAAACAGAATAAACACTCTGGCTGACATTGCTGTTCATGATTGTTCTACAACCGTTAGCTGAACCATTTATGGCATTCAGCGAATGGATGCCCAAACAAGAAAACTTCTCTCTTGCAATACATCATCCTGATGCCGACTTGATCGTTTGTCAAATGGATGCACATGCATAGTTCAAATGAAATTACAAAACGACAACAATAGGTCTTTAATATAGCGGCCATATTTGATTTTTAACTACGATATGATCAGCTCTCGAAACAAGGTAAGCTTCATATTCCAAAGGATATATATGCCGTAATTACATTCATGTAGGGAAAGGGGGTCAGATATTTACGGAAAAAAAAGATACAGTGGCCAAGCACCTGTTCAATTTCGCTTTAATTACTGCGTCGTTGGCGCATTTAGCACATCACCTGAAAGTCTATTCCAAGTTATGGTAATCCTGATTGACGTGTAAATTTTGTTTTAAAATGTCGTCCATCACACGGGTCCATACACTAGAAGACCTCAAAAATGATTTAAAAATAACATGGTCCCTCGATGAAATAAACATAATACCGTTTGCAGTGGAGGCAACTGGTCTAGTGAAAAAAATCTAAGAAACTACTTAGAAACAATCCCGGGAAGACCAAACTGTAGGGAAGTACAGATAGCAGCCCTAAAATGGAACAACATCTATCCTTAAGAGAGCCCTCGGATATAAATTTTACTCGTAGGGAAATCAAGTGTTAGCCTCAAGAGGGGTCCCCTTGATCTCTTTAGATAAACTAAATTAAAATGATAAAAAAGAGAGATATAACACGAGTAAGAGTACAGGTGTTGGGCAAAAACGAATGGGTGATTAGAACGACGAAACGAAGATTTATATTCTGTATGGTAAATCTACAAGACACCATTTGCCATTGAAGGAAATGTGAAGAATTTTTGACTCAATTGGTTTTCTGCAGATGTCTAATGCAACTTATTCACGTTTTCCATTTTCTATTCCTGGTATTAAATCTCTGTTATTGGTGCACGGATCGCGGAAACTCTAATGGACAATATCTGCGGCTGACATTGGTCATAATCCTATTTTCGATGGGACACGAGCTTTGGGAAAGTATTTCCAGTTCGCCGTCGTTTGACAAATCTCGAGAATCGGCTTCTTGAAGCAAAGTACCAATTCCTTCTAAGAATTGTCCATTTTACTCGGCAGAAGAAATAGACAGAAGAAACTTTGGAATGGTAAATTAACTGATTTCCCAAGAGTCTTTTGTGGAATTTTAAAGCATCTGTCACAGTCTGCGCTATCTAAATTCATGTTTCGGATCCGTACCAAAATTGGCATCGGATGTAATCAAGATTTATTCTTTGATAGCGAAAAATGTGTCTTTATGTTTTGGAATATTTAAAATGAGGATTGGTAATTTGTATTTTTTGTGTTATTCGGTCTACAACTCACATCTTCTGTATTATTTTCAGGAACGTCTCGGCCGATGAAAAAACGACCTTCTCCATGCGCATATTTTCGGACTTGGGAACTTTTATGTCGAACTCGGGAATTTATACGGAATTTCTCACTGATTTTTTTTTTCAAGAAACGGGAGTAGATTGTTCTCGTTCTATCAGCTATCAACCGATGGCACAACGGATAAAGGTGTTGAGTAACAATAAGTTCTAAGTGACAATCTTCTGGGGGTTGAAGGTTCAATCCTTACTACAGGCGATAATAACTAAGAATAAAATAAACATTACTTAACACTTTCATCCGATCATGGTTGAGGGAAGGAGACCAATCTACCCCCATAGATTAAATAAAGAGATCAGTTCGAAATTCCGAATATCTTCCCGAGTTCGATATAAAGATTTTCAAGTTAAATAAGGTCGGCGGTTACATAGGTCGAAACGTTGTGAAAATAACAATCAAGACGAGAGTAGTAATCTGAATCATACAAATAATATAACAATTTTCCGTTTTAAATTGGATAAAAATTCGAATAGTTTAATTATTATTTTAAACGAGTCATAAATAAATGAGATTTATTCCGTTAGAATTCATTCATTAATTTTCTTGTGACAACAAGATTCGCTAATTAAACAGGTTAATTAACCTATCACCGTGGAGACGAGTGGAGCGATTGGTTCCCGTACCCGAGACTTCCTCAACCGCCTGGGTCTATCAATGTCGCACCACACCGGTGACCATTGTGAATTAATTTGGCTTTACGATCGCCACCTTATCGCCATTATCCGATGAAACGATTCGAGCCTTCTCTCAGCCTGCCAATCCAACAGGTCGTCTGATCAAACTTCATATTCTTCCAGATTAATTTGCCAGTTGAAGCAGATTATCTTGAATAGTAGAGAATTAATTTCTTAACGTGTATAAAATTGAACTTTCAATGAACAATGGACTTTCTGTTATATTTACACCTAAGATATTCTCTTAACTAACATTGTTCCACAAAATGCCACCAGGAAAAAGAGCTAATAAAAGCCAGTTCATTTAAATCAATTTTCTCAATTTGGCGCTGCACCAAAGTAAGAATCCACCAAACGCTGATGCGAACGATCCTCCTTCACAACAGTGACACCTGACAATGAGAGTGGAATACGTTAAGCGATTGGAAACTTTCGATCACAACTGTCTGCATAGAATCCCCCGTGTACGATGGAAGTACGTTCTTTCAAACAACACAGTATGTTTCCGCTAAAAAATTACCCCCCCCCCAAACAAGTCGTACTCGCGAGACGTTTGCACTGATTGGGGCAGGTCCTTCACCGTCAATCGGGAGAGTACATCTACGTAGCAATTACCCTAGGAGGTGGGTGACAAAGAAAAATCTGGTTGCTTACGGTTAAAGCAAACCTTGAACCTGACCTGGGTCCCTCGAATCTACGGAGTTCGCCGTTGGAACACCGAGTGGCTAGAGATCGTCAGGCTTGGTCGGCCTTTATGAGGGACGCAGTAGCAAGGATGGATGGAGCCGACTCAACCCACCACAGGGGGTGAATATTGTGGTAGCAATTTTCTCAATTCTTTTAAGTAACATTCACCAACATTAGAATCTAAGCTGAATTAACCACAAGAGAACAATTATATATTGAATAAAATACTTGCAATTTCTAAAAAAAAGATTCAGAAAATAAAACCAAACATATTCGGTAATTCTGCTTCCGTTGATGACTTATTTAAAATATAGTCTTGTTCAATTCCAGGAAGTGCACACAGGCCTTACGCTTTCTCTTTCAAATGTGGTCGGTTTATTACCAATCGCCCGAGGCGTCTATGTCGGGGAATGCCCACAGGGGTACTTATGCTATTTTTTGCGGTGCGAGAGTGCTCATACCTTTCTGGTTTGTTGGTTATTCTATCTCCCATATTTCAGTCTTATGTCACCGTCTGTGGAACACAGCACTGCGAGCATGCTTCCCTGCCGACTACAATATGGTCGTCTTCAAGTTCAATGTGAACAAGTTCTTGTTGAACTTTTCCCGTGAATAATCAATTTCTGCCCTGCTACAACTATCGTGACGGTGAACGGGATGTGGCCTCACCATCCACCAGTCAAACTCTTTAACCCCTATCCTCGAGTCAAACTCTTTAACTCTTATTCTCGAATGGCCTTTGGGCCTTGATAAGCGGGGTACCTTTAATGTAAAAAAGGATCTTCGTGCGATGGGGAATAAAAAAATACCGACTCCTTTAGCATATTGGGTTACACTAACTCATGATTGCTTTTAAAAGATTTTGAAGCAATTTACATTTCTTGCTGACAACTGACATTGTGTACAAAAAAAAAGTTAACTTACGTCCTGTAAGTTAACTTTTTTTTATTTACTAAGAAGCAAAAATCCAGTCGCCGCCCGACAGCTATTAATCTCGCTTGAAGTATTCTTTTTAAATTATATCAACGAAGGTAATTTAAATGAAAACTATTAGTTTTTAAAATTCCGATAAATTTCTTTTAAAGATATGTACTATAAGTTATACATTACATATTTTTAATATACCTCTATTGTAATAAAAAAAAAACTTATAGTTTTCATTGGAGTTACCTCCCTTGAAACTGAAGGAATATAATATTTTAAGAAAGATTTTGGTAATTTATCCTTTTAATTGAATCACTTTAATTACTGTTAATATCGACAAAACTATTGCATATAGATAGAGAACATAAGACAATAAAATTAGAAATGAACATCAAACACCAATTCATAATAAGCTGTTTAAAAAAGTTATGCAAATTAGGCATAAAAATAGCTGCGTTTGGGTCTTTGCTCTCTACTATTTATACAGTATTTCAAACAACTATGTTGTCCAATTAATTTAAATAATAGTAAACTGTTTGGTAGGAATATACGTGTGATTAATGAAAAATATTTCACAGTCATTCATTTATTCATTTATCAAGCTTTGTACCTACCTGAAACGGCATTCACCCTATCGGGTTAAACCGGCTTCATTGGGAGTATCAAATTCACAAGCGGTGCCCAGTCGCATGTATATCCCGTTTATGGGAGATGGCGACATTGGTTTCTGCAGTTCTTGCACGGAGGTGATCACCGCCTCTATCGTCCGGTGATTTCTCTCAACTGTTCCTTTTGGGAAAGTACCAAGTTTACGGGGGTTCTCTATATAGGTGTACGGGCCTTAATTGTAACTTAGTATTATTTAAGTATAACTTAATTACTGATTACGGAAGTTGCATATTTATCTTTTTCTATGGCGTATTCGTATTTAAGGGTGATGGTGTGTAGCGTAATTTATTTAATAACCGGCGAGGTTAGGGTTAAATTCTGGTGTGGCTGACTGTTATTAATTTACAGAGTGGGTATGTATTAATGTTATTAAAGGGTTTATGTGTTGTATTAATATTTATATTATTTTATTTTGATAGGGTGGCTAATGTTTTGGTATAAAGGTTTTATTATATTGTAGTTTGTTAGTTAAGGGAGGGTTTCATAAACCTTCGTTTAATATGTATATATATATATATATATATATATATATATATATATATATATATATATATATATATATTATTATTATTATCATCATTATTATTATTATTAAATATAACCGACAATTTTTGTCTGGTTATTTTAGTATTGATCCTTTCAATTTAAAATCTTAATCTCGGAAGAAAATTGGCTGATGAAACTGCCGTAATGTACATGTTGGTCCAGAGTACTTTCTGACCCGTCTGGGTCCATCGTCAGTGGAATAATGACAAACAGGTAAAGACCTGGAGTTATTGAAGGGATCACTACTAAAAAAACCAGACAAAAACTGTCGGTTATTTTTAATAATACGTGTCTTAAGGAAAAAATGCTGCCTCGATATATATATATATATATATATATACGCACACACACACACACACACACACACACACACACACACACACACACACACACACACACACACACACACACACATATATATATATATATATATATATATATATATATATATATATACGGGTAAAATGCACAATATATCAGAAAATGAAATGCCGTGAAAGACAGGATGTGTGAAAAAGACAAATGAAAAAAAAAAAAATTTATATATCAAGTAGATTTTACCGGGTTTGTTCGGATCAACGAACGTCTTCAGAAAAAGTGAAGATTTTAAATTTATTGATAACGCTAAAACCATAGAAAAAGAAAATCGCACAACTGGATGGTACGTGTTGAACTATTTGAAAAAAGAAAGAATAATGAAACTCGTGCGGCGAGACGTTAAAATTGGAAAAGGGGGGAGAAAGCAAAAAAGAAGAAAAAAGAAAAAGAAATGGAAATATGGATGAAATGTAGTAAAAATAAAACGTTACTTTAACCGGGATCGCAGTTATTTAAGCAGTGGCGTGATATATTGCATTGTTTCAGTGCGGTTTTTGCCAGATACTTGTTTAAGAAAATACGATCCGTGTCTGAGGTTTACGTTAGATTTTAATAAGAGAAGTATTATAGCGCTTTCGATGCATTTGCGGCGTGGAAGACAGTATTCGGTCCTGAGGAAAGTTCAGTTTGTAAAGTCAAAATAGTGAGCAAAAGTGTTTTCTGTGTATGACTAGTGTGTTAGTGGGATTGTTGTCTTATATATATATATATATATATATATATATATATATATATATATATAGTTTAAAATTTTCTACACCAAATCAATTCATGCTTCGGTACTATCGTGTACCACGACGGAACCACAAGATTATACTGTAATTAAAATGTCAAAAATAAAAAATAAATCTCCGCACATATATACATATGTTAATCTTATGTTTGGAACATTTAGATTTCAGTATGAACTTGTAATCCCGCCTCGGTGCACGGTAGTACCCAAACATGAATTGATTTGCATAAACCGTTTTAAATTTATATTTAAAGTATATTTATAAAGTTTTACTTTGTAATTAGCATTTTTGAAAAAATTTTTTTTTTAAAGTGTATTTTATCAATATATTTGAACTTGTTCATTTAATATATATATATATATATATATATATATATATATATATATATATATATATATATATATATATATATATATACTATACCCTATATATTTAGTTTAAATATCAAAGTGTTTTATACCTACAGATGACGTGCGTCGTTTCGGGTTTTCTACCCTCATAAGTGCAGGAGTGGCGGTTGCAATCACCAATCAAAATAATTACATAAAAATACATTAAATATTTAGGTGATAAAAATCATACATATTTCTAGACAAGCGTCTTGGTCCAGTGGTAAAGACGCTGGACTATTGACATCAATATCGAAGGTTCGATCCTTGTCTGAGTTAGCCATGCTGATGACGGCTGTGAGCCAGAAACATGTGTCCATGGATTTCTTTAATGTACGTATAAAATTAATATATATATATATTAATTTTGTACGTATAAAATTAATATATATATATATTAATTTTATACGTACATTAAAGAAATATATATATATATATATATATATATATATATATATATATATATGTTCAAATCACAGACAGCTATTTTCGTTTACTGTATTAAAGCCGCGATTCGAAATCTAAACGGCTGATTGCATACAAATACGACCAGAAGTCAAGTAACCAATCGTCTGCGCCAATCAACTTCGCCATTGACAGTAGAAGAAATTCTAGCGCTCTATGTACTCTATATGTTTGAATATATGTTTACTATGCTTATCGTTAATACCAGTAGTATACATATTCAAAATGAACTCTTGCCACTCTTCAGCACATTTTCTCAAATTAATTTAAAGGTAAATATAATGCTTGTGTCTTATATAAAAGTAAAATATGTTCTATTGCGAGTTTAACTTTTCGGTCACGTCAACCATGAACTAAAACAGATTACTAAAATATATGTAAACTGGAGAAATAACTATTTTAATTAGAATAGACTTCACCTTACTAACATTCCTTTATAAACATTTTAATATCGATCAATTCAGAGTCAACGAAAATGATTACATAGTTCGAAAGTCAGCTTTCAGTGTTTAGATTGTTTACGAGTGAATTACAACATAAATGCTCCACAAACCGTTCGTGGGTTTGAGTAAGGGCCAGCTTTCACAAGCGATAATCCAAAGCTCTTCGTAAAAATGAATAGAGCACTTCTCTGTAATTGATATTGTTTCCAAACAGCAAGCTTTCCCTGTGAAGATGGCGCAGTGGTAGTCTCGAGTTATAAAAAACCCAATCAGATTTCCGTCTTAACCTGAATTACCTGCCTGTCTAACCTTATTGAGTAGCTGTGACACACCGAAATAGGCTGTCTGGTGATGAACACAAACGCACACTCGCATACATAAATATATTCAGGCGTTGACAGCTGTTTCGTCGTATCACGGCTCTTTAATGTGGTTAGAAACAGGTTAATGCCTAAACCTGATTCGAAACCCGAATGCCTTATCGGCAGTCGAGAAATGTGGGCTATAAACCGCAGCCAGGTCTAAGGCAAATCTATAAATGCTTATATATTCGCATCATCGACTACATGAAGTAGGGTATTTTTTTACGAAGAGCTATGCATTCACACTAAGTGTGAGCCGGTGATATCCCCTATCAGAGAGCTCAACCCACGAGGTTTCTCTTTTTTCACTATTGGGTCACGACTTACCAAGGACAAGAGGCACTCGAGGATAAGAGTTAATGAAACAGAATGATTGTCAGCTGAAAGATGGGGAACGCGCGGGAGCCAATGTATTTGTTAATCTACAGACAACTTTTTTGCCGTATCACGGCTCTTCAGTATGACTAGATATAGGATTTGTGGATTGATATGCGGCGCAACGGATAAAGTTGCCAAGTAATAATCAGTTTAAAGTGACAGTCTTCTAGAAGTTGAAGGTTCAATTACCAGTAGAGGCGATACTAACTAAGAATAAAATAATTTTAAAAATTACTTACAAATTTTACTCGCTCATGGCTGACGGAATGAGAACAATCTACCTTTTTGGATTAAATAATGGAGTTCAGTTCGAAATTCTGTATAGATTCTCGAATTCGACATAAAAATTCTCGAGTTCGACAATACACACCTGATGAAGGTCGGAGGTTACATCGACCGAAACGCTGTGAGAATAACACCCACGATGAGAATAGTAGTCCGAATAATCTAAATAATCTAAATTGTTGATATTTGTTTCCATTATCATTTTAATACAATGTATATAGAAGGTTACATCGGCTGAAACGTTGTAATAATAACTTCCAAGATGAGAGTAGTAGTTCGAATAATCTAAATGATACACATTTTTCGTATGTATTTTCTTTTTGATTCTAATACGGTGTTTGTAATACCACCTTTATAAAGGGATAGATGTTATTTGTTATTGGCTTTCGATCGAGACGCCAATCGATGTTGTCTTAATTAAACCTGATCGAGACAAGAATGGGTTGGGCTAATCACTTTTAACAATCAACTTCTCTAATAGAAAAAAAATAACCCTTAACAGACACTTAGAGTAATTGTATTTTTGACTTCTTTATTTACAATTGAAATAATTTCGGCGGTCAAATCCATTATACAAATAACATAGACAAAAGTTCATCAGACGTCATCAATAGGTAATATATCTTAAAGAAGATGATATTTTATAAGTCGCCATTTTGAAAATATAACCGTTTCTGATAAAACTGAAATTTTTTATTTTATCATTATCTCGTTTGGAATATTTAAACATTGTTGCTTTGTTCTACTTCGGCTTCGGTTTTCCGATTCGATGGATTTGGTTTGGTTAACTTAAACAGCCGATATTTTGAAGGATGTCAATTGGAAAATAGCAATGATCGTTATTGTGAGGATTCACTCATTCCATCTACGTGTTCAGCTATGGATATACAGCTCCCGCTATTCGTGGTGGCTATGTTCCAGACGCACCCGAGAATAGCGAAAATCCGCGAATAAGATTTTAATGCCTCAAAATTCACGAAAAATCAGCATGTGTTTTTTTGCACGAAAACCACCAAATTAGCGTAAATTAGCCCATTCTGTTTGCAAGTTAGCTGAATTAAAAAAAAAATATGTCAGTTTCGTATAAAGTTTGCGAGAATTTTGAATACCAACACTTTTGTATAAGCCGCAATTAATATGAATCCTACGAAATAATTGGCGTTTTTTTGGCCTTCGTTGGACTTAAAAGATTATCATATTTATAAGTTCTACGGAATTTATCGAAAAAATGTTATGTCAATGCTTATGATGAAAATCCGTGAATTTGTGAAACCGCGAATGATGAGGCCGCGAATAGATGGGTCTACTGTACTATTCTTTTTTAATATTTTAAAATTTATTCTATTTTGATTGACCCCAAAACAAGCCACATTGCCACTGAGACGTAAGTGACTACTGTGAATTAGGAGCCATACCTACAGGGGCATCCTAAATAAGGAGTTGTGCAGCGAAATTTCTGTTCGCATAAAATTAAAATTTCTGCATGTTGGTACAGTCAGGGAAACAGGGAGCAGGGAGAGAATTCCAAAAAGAAAAGAAACTATTAGAATAAAACTTAAATGTGACAGAGCGATAAATGTTCTGATTTACGCTGATTTAGCGATGTGTGGACGAATACAAGAATACTATTTAAAACTTAAGCGTGACAGACCAACAAAAATTATATATCCAACTTAAACGTGACAGACCTACAAAAATGCTATTTCAAACTTAAGCGTGACCGAAAGACTAATACTTTGATTTACACCGATTTAGCGGTGCGTGGATGAATGCAAGAATTAATTATATTATCAAAATGAGAATAATAGAAAAACGTGTTCAAAAAGGAAAAATTTTTATTATACAATATACCGTTCTTAGAACCCGTTGGTCAAGGACCAAAGTCGACGACTATAAAGAATACAAATAAAAATACAAGTTGTCCACGTTTTCATACATATTAAACATACGAATTTATTCTATTTACTTTTTTGTACTAAGGAGTCACCACTTATCAAGGCCAAATGCCACTCGAGGATAAGGGTTAATGAGTTTGTAAGGTGGACGGTGAGACACCACCGTGAGGATTGGTAACGATGGTTGAAAATCGCAGATTTTGATTATTTAAGATGACAGCTCAACAAGAATTTGTTTACATTGGACTTGAAAACGACTATGTTGTGGTCAGCTGGAAAGCAGCTCCTCGATATTATGTTCCAGAGACGGGTAGTTCTAGGAAATAAACTATGCCCATGGAAAGAGCTTTAGATTTAAGTACACAGAGGGAGAAAGGGAAACTATTGACAATGGTTGTAGCTAGATGAGTTTTTGGTGTGATTTTTTACAGGCGGAACCATAGATTTGAGGCAAGTCGAGCACCTACCATAAAAATAACGATAGGGCAGGGAGACACTAGAAACATTTTTTTTGTGAGAAAGTGGATGTAAGGAAGAGAAGATAACATGCCACACTAGATTGCAAAGTTGTTTTTTTAAAATCTGTCAAGACAGGAAAGGGTGTTCTGAGCGGCACCTCACCAGATGTGGCAACAGTACTCCATCTTAGGACGTATTTGACTCTTATATAGGTAAAGTATATTAGCTCAGGTGTGAGATACTTTCTGGAGCGGTAGAATGATCCAACAATTTTTTTTCAGTGACCTTAGCAACAGATTTGATGTAAGTCTTCCATTTCAAGTCTGAAGCTTTATCAAAGCAAAGGGTTTACTCAATGGAAGAGGTATTCATTTTAATTGGAGTAAAGCGAGGATCCGAGCGTTGGCGGTGAAAGGATAAATAAGAAGTGTGATTTCAAACAGTCAAAACATTCTCTACATGTTTGACTACACTCGTCACAATTGGAATTTGCAGGGATTGTGAGGATGTAGGTGACCTCACTACTAAACCTATAATTGGTGTTACACTAGTAATGAGTTAGACAATGCTTCAGTATGTGATGCGGCATCCATAATTACGAGATAGAAAACCTGATTTAAATTAAACCCGCTTTAAAAATAAAGTGAAAATATTATTGAAAATATCCAGTCACTATTCATTAAAACCAAAATCCACTCGAAGATAAGGGTTAATGAGATGGATGGATTGGCAGTTGAATGAGAGGATCGAAAATGATCAATGAAATGAACAGAATTTGATTAATTATGATGACGTTTTATGACAATTATTTGTTGACATTGAATTTTAAGACGACCATGTTGAGATCTGCAGGGAAATAGTCCCGTGGTGAGGTGTTCCACATAATATTGATACACTCACCTATGTATACATATTTAGAAATATATTATATGCATGTATATCTATAAAAATATATATTTGTGCAATATATATATATATATATTTATATATATATATATATATATATATATATATATATATATATATATATATATATATATATATATATATATGTGTGTGTGTGTGTGTGTGTGTGTGAAAAAATGACAAACGGAAAACAAGTTAAAGTGCAGGAGAAAAACAAAAACAAGATATTTTTGACCGGTTTCGTTCGTGGCGAACGTCTTCAGAAAATGAAGATATGGAAATAATTTTATTTTGAAAGTACACACATGGGATGAGGGAAGGATGATCTGATTGGACCATATGAGAAGACATTAAGTGATGTTGGAATATGATAAGTAGGTGACACATTTCTTATTCTTCTGTTTATATTTTTAATTTATTTACTTTCTTTTACTATCACACCTAATGAGCTAGTATGGAGAAGGGAAAGGCGACAGAGAAGCTGGCTAACGTGAACAAAAGGGGTGGGCATGAA
This sequence comes from Sepiola atlantica, assembly GCA_963556195.1. NCBI lineage: Eukaryota > Metazoa > Mollusca > Cephalopoda > Sepiida > Sepiolidae > Sepiola > Sepiola atlantica. Next base: position 187,371,654 of record OY744519.1, read on the forward strand.
ATTGATGCACTGGGTGTTAGAACCAAAATATTAATAAGACAGAAACAGGGATAGGTCTGCTAATTTGTTACACAATAGGTTTTTAAAGAGCAATTCATAAAAATGAAAAGTCGTGGTGTCCATCACGACATTTCATTTGCATGAATTATCGTGTACCTTACCCCATATATATATATATATATATATATATATATATATATATATATATATATATATATATATATATATATATATATATACTGTCTTCATTATATATATATATATATAATATATATATATATTGTTATATCTATAACAATATATATTTGTGAAAATATGTATATGTTTATATATATACTGTCTTCATTATATATATATATATATATATATATATATATATATATATATATATATATATATATATATATATATATATATTTGTTTATATACACACGTATACGTTTCATCCTTCCGGAATCGTCAGTGTACAGATAATTATTGTAATATATGATATAGAAATAGACTATATGCATGTACGTACGTAGATAAACAGATATTTATAATTATACATATACATACACACACGCAAACACAAACACACACACACACACACACACATATATATATATATATATATATATATATATATATATATATATATATATATATATATATATAAGACAAAATTGAATAAACAAATCAAACTCAAGGGAAAAAGAAAACAAACATTTGTTGCATTTGGATGTGTGAACGTCTTCAAAAAAGTAATGCTGTGAACTTTATTGAGAAGAACGCAAAAACATAAGAAAACAAAAACGATATGCTAGAGCGTACAAGGCGGTTCGGAAGAAACACAGCGCTTAGGAATGAGAAAAATGCGTTAGTAGTAAAATAAAAAAACAAAAATGGATAATAACGAAAAAATTAGCGATATTTGCTGGGTTCGGTGTGGATCGTGAAGTGTGGGTATATTACATTGTTTGAAAGTTATTTTTTATAGAGGTTAACGTTAGAATACACAGACCGAAGGATAAGGACGCTTTCAATGCAATCCCGGCGTTGGAGAGAATTCAGTCATGAGGAGGGTGTCTTTTGTTTGTGAAATCAGAATTGTGGTTAAAATTATTCATTTGTATGACTAGTGTGTTAGTGGGATTACTGTGTTTCTGGTTCTGTTTGCACTCGTAAATACAGGATTTTATATTTCTGGCCGTCTCGCTAATATAGAACATCGTCCATGAGGCAGATTTAATTTTTTTTGGACGTCAGCTTGAAAGGGAGTGTCTTTAGAAGTGGGGGCGAGGTTAAGTATGACTTTAATTGTCTTGGAAGGTGATGCCCCTATTTTTTAGGTAAGGCTTAAATATTTTTTGCTGTAAGGTGGTGTATGTGGGGAGAACTATATAAGATTATTAACTTTGTCAGTGTTATTTGTGTTGTTTGTGCCGTTTGTGTTGTTTGTGTTGCTTGTGTTGTTTGTGTTATTTGTGTTGTTTGTGTTGTTTGTGTTGTTTGTGTTATTTGTGTTATTTGTGTTGTTTGTGTTGTTTGTGTTGTTTGTGTTATTTGTGTTGTTTGTGTTGTTTGTGTTATTTGTGTTATTTGTGTTGTTTGTGTTGTTTGTGTTGTTTGTGTTGTTTGTGTTGTTTGTGTTGTTTGTGTTATTTGTGTTGTTTGTGTTGTTTGTGTTATTTGTGTTGTTTGTGTTATTTGTGTTGTTTGTGTTGTTTGTGTTATTTGTGTTGTTTGTGTTGTTTGTGTTGTTTGTGTTATTTGTGTTGTTTGTGTTGTTTGTGTTATTTGTGTTGTTTGTGTTATTTGTGTTGTTTGTGTTGTTTGTGTTATTTGTGTTGTTTCTGTTGTTTGTGTTGTTTGTGTTGGCGGCGTTGTTGTGAGGGGATATATTAGTAATATTTTATCTTGTTTTACATTTTACTTCAGTAAAAAAGTTCTCATAAATCAGGGCGCCCATTTCTGCCCCAGAAATGGGGCTAACACTTGATTTCTATATGAGATACATTGCTATCCGAGTGTTAAGTTAAGATTCTCATCTACAGCTCAAACGTTGAGTTAGTAAAAAAAGTGAAGAACATTAAGTTTCTTCTACTCAATTGACGCGTCAATTACGTTATAGTATATCTTTCTTTTTGTCTCTTGATTTTACCAGATTCCAGGACAATAATTCATCTGGCCTGGTGGAGTATCAAGCTAAGTGCTGTTACTTGAGGTAACATCACAAAGAAAAGGTGTACAATTCCTCGTATGAGCCAGTGTATAACCGTGTTGAGGGGATCTTATTTGGGCTTCGAATACTATGTTATTTTGAATATTTGGTCAGAGTTTACTCGTAGGGAGAAGTATCCTCATGTCAGGTTATCCTGACAAACCCTTGTACAGAGAGACTGAAGACACTTGAAGATGGTGTCTAGTAAGTAATGCAAAACTTTCCAGTAGTTAATTCAAACTCTCTTGCTGTGAATACTGAAATCTTTGCGTTTGGTGTAGTGAGTGAAGAAGTGAGGACATTTTAAGGATATGTATATGCTCTCGATGTAAGTATATTCATTGTGGATGTAGGCGAGGCTGCAAATTCTGAGAGCTTTTCGAAACGAGCCGATGATCATACTATGTTTTATTCTGTTGTTGTGGTGGAAGTAGTTGCGTATAAGGTCATTTTTATTAATCGTTTTTTTCTATAAACGAGTATTGATTTACTCATCTTCAGGAGTTAGGCACAAGGCCAGTTTTTATCTTACTCTCACAAGTAAGATGTAACCCAAGGTCGGGTCGGGAAAGTGGGGTTTAAAAATTGCCTGGGCAGCCCCGTCGGCATTCCCCGGTAGAAGCGCCTAAGGCAGTAAGCAATAAACTTACTCCTCCCCAAAGAGGGGAGGCAAAGCCTGGGAAGGTGGACCTCCCAGAACTGCACAGGACAAACCCATTGACCGGCGTAAATCAAGACCCGAAGGCCAAGACAACACCAGTATGGGGTGCAGTATCTATCGGAACAGATCCTACACTTTGATCTTAGCCAAAAGGCTAAGGCCGTTTGAGGTGTTATGTAGAGAATACGAAGAAAATAATCTGGGTTGTTTTTTCACCACGTTTCGACTGATGTGATCTCTAACAAAGTACATTGAGTAACAATCTGTTCTAAGTGACAGTCTTATTGAAAGTTTAAGGTTCAATCTTAATTACAGGCGATAATAACTAAGAATAACATTAAAATTATTAACACGTGTATCTGGCCATGGCTGAGGAACGAGAACAATATACCCCCGTGGAGTAAATAATGGCTCAGTTCGAAATTCCGTATAGATTCCCGAGTTTGACATACTGATTCCCGAGTTTGACATACTGATTCCCGAGTTTGACAAGATGCATCTAAAGAAGTTCAGAAGTTACATCAGCCAATACTCTGGGAAAAGAAAACACACAAGATGGGGGATAGTAGTCCGAATAATCCATCATCATCTAAAAAATTACGAAACAAGTAATTGTAAGTGCAGGTGGAGCAGCTCCGTAATTGGAGAAACGGTTAAATCCCCGCTAATTACCTTGCCTTACGAAATTCGATAACCATAATTATTTCATGGTTCCGGTTTGGCATGTCATTTACCGCCCACAGATTGACATATAAGATGTTTAAGAAAAGAGAAATTCCATTTCCTTGTCTTGAACCAAGTGAAGGCTTTCGTGGCAGTTTTATAGCCTAGGTTTCCTTTCACTGGCATTCGAATACATAAACCTGTTTACTGTTATTGGCCGTTTTTATTTTAGAAAAAATCTAAACAAAAATAAAAATCCCAATTTTCCAGGCACATAAAAATAAGTTTTTCGTTTAGGTTTACGAGAGTCACAAATGGTTTTACAATCTGAAAGTTCAACGAAGCATGTCAGGTGCGCGCATGATTTGGGGAGAGTTCTTTTTTCGAGAAACAAAAAATAATAATAGCAACAAAGAGAAAGCACCCCCCACATATATATATATATATATATATATATATATATATATATATATATATATATATATATATATATATATAAAGGATATAAGAATGGTTATAGCAAGAAGGAAGTAAAAAAAGAAGATGAAGATGAGAATTATTAAGAAGATAAAGATGAAGAAGATAATGAATAAGATGAAGAAGATTATGATGATGATGATGATGATGATGATGATGATGATGATGATGATGATGAAGCGGAAGAGGAGAATGGTAAATATGATGGTGATAAATCAAGAAGTTCAATATAAAGATGATGATGACTAAGATGAAAAAGATGAATAAGATTATGTTGTTGATGAGGATGATGATGATGATGATGATGATAATAATGATGAGGATGAAGAGGATGATGGTAAAGATGATGGTGATGAAAAAAGAAGTTTAATATGAAAAAGATGATGACTAAGATGAATAAGATTATGTTGATGATGATGATACTGATGGTGAGGATGATGGTGAAGATGATGATTGTTACGAAGAAGAAGAATAAAAAGTTGAAATGAAAGGCGAACAAAAAGGACAAAAATAAGGAAAACATAAAAAAAACGAAGGAGATGAGGAGAAAGAAGAAGAAAAAGAATAAAAAGAAGAAAAAGAAGATGACGAGGATAAAAGTAGACAAACTCTGAAAGACGATAATTTAAAGTTTTATCCGTCACGTTATTTAAGGCGAAAACAAAACTTGTGCTAAACAATTCATTAATCATAAACTGTTTTTTGTCTGACCGCCTAGGCGGAATTGTGGCGCCTACTTTTCGCTACGTGTGATAGACTGGTCTTATTTATTACCCCTCCCCAAGAACGGCAGAGTTAGACACAAGGTCGGTTTTAATGGGGGGGGGGGAGTCTATTTCTACCCCAAAAAAGAAGCACTCTGAATTGAGACAAAAATAAAAATTGTCTCAGTCTGAAGAAATTTTTCCTGCATTCACCGAAGACACAACAGATAAAGTGTAACACCAGAACAGATATACATTTAGATCTTAGTCAATGTAGTCAAATAATATCAAATCTTAAAGCATCTAACATTCTGTACAGTTTAATATATAATCGCATGTATTAATTTATGGTCACACACACATATATAAATTACATGAAAATATAATTTAATTTTTATCGCGATACCATGGTTTCACGCACATGTGCACGATCTTCAGACGATCAAACCCCTGAATTTCGAATCGGATTCACAATGTTATCATTCACTTGGAAATAGAAGGTCGGGAAAGTTTTAAATAATTTTACATTTATTTTTCCACATTATTCGCTACATTATTTCGCGTTGTATGACCCTTTTCAAGCAGTGGTTAATTTACTAATGACAGGAATTAATAAAGTTTATGTGTAACAATCAAAACTAATGACTTAATGACTATTCCCATAAACGCTTCTATAATTATGATCACTACAAAATAAACCACCGCATGACGAGGACCATACGACCTGAAACACGTTTAGCGAATAATATTGAAAAATAAATGAGAAAGTTTAAAACATTGCAATCTACGATTTTCGAATGTATTTTTTCTAGCGTTGAATACACAATAATTTTTACTCTCTCGCGCCCATCTCTTTCTCTCTCTCTCTCTCTCTCTCCCTCTCTCTCTCTCTCTATATATATATATATATAAATAAGTTAAGTATGTGTATATTTTTATATATCTGTATGTACAGGATTCACTCCTAAACCAGCTAATCGATCATTATTATTTTTTGAATCGGCCTAAGCGGACTAAATATGGCCGATATCAATTTTAATTATAGTTTTATTCAAAAGGGATAAAAGAAGGTGGAAGCCATTTGTGATTTTCGTGAACTTTTAACAATAGGTATTAATAATCAGTTAATATTATACACCAATTGAGCAAGATTCCCTAGATTTCTAGATTTCATAAAATTGATGCGAAATTGTAGATATTAGATATCAATTAATAAACTTTATCCACATTTCAATTTCTTTGGATTATTTTAAAAGTGTCTTGGAGGACCTAATATGAGAACAACCTGCTATTTTGAAAATTAAAATGCATCAGATTTGCATTGAATTTGATGCATAGTCATGAAACACAAATTAAGCACGACTCGCTAAATTTCAATTTCTTCTTAAGACCTCTTACGCTTAAGCTATACATTTTAGACATTGTTAAGAATCAAAATCATATAATGGATTTTGATCAAAATTAGAATAAGGATTATAGACATAAGGTTTAGTAGAATTATATCTTGAAGACATAAAATTATTGCGAAACTTGATATTGGATATCAATAAATATATTTACCCCACATTTCAATTTTTCTGATGTATTTAAAAGTGTCTTAAGAGCATAAGAACAACCTGCTATTTTGAAATTAAAATGCATCAGATTTGCACGATTCCTTAAATTTAAATTTCCTTTGAAGAACCCTTAAGCTTAAGCCTTAAATTTGAGACATTTTATTTAGTAAGCTAAATTTGATAAGTACCAGCAAAAGAAAGATAAAAATAAAACAATTATCACCAACTCATTTTCTCTAACTGTATTCTGCATATTCTTTTTCTGACTTCAATATTATATATTGTTTTTCTTTTCTACCTTTTTAGTGTTGTTTTTAGTTTCTTTTTCTTGTTCCTCTTTTGTCAGTTTCTTGTGTTTGTTCGCCTTCGAGCAAAATCACATGCATTGTTAGAAAATAACAACCAAATGTAATAAGATATACAACGCTGACGATATACAGAGTATACCTCAAATAATGTATACAATCTTTGAATTGTTATAACTCGTTCGATTTTTATTTATTTCTTTAAATGGAAATCGCTCCAGACTTGATGTAAGGAGCTAAATAATATTTCACAGTCAAAAACTAGCCAACGATAAGTGCTAGATGGAAAGAAAACAGCAATTCTTCCCCCTTTGTCAGAAACATCGTTCATAGAATGTAAGGACTGAATGACAAAATAAGGGAAGCGAGGAAACAAACCCAAGGTCCACATTCTACTCTAATAAATGGTGTAAATATTCAATATGAACTCATTATTTATTGATTTTGAATTGTAAACAAAATTTATAGAAACGAACAAAATACATATTTAAGGATTTGACACTAAAATTCAGAATAACATAGAAAATTAAATTAAATTTTAATAATGGTAAAAGCTATTTTGAGTAATTTCTGAATGGTAATTAAATGATTAGTTTCAATCAAGTACTTGAACCGGTTGCTGTTCTGCACAATACACTTTTCATATGATGACCCAAAATTGACCTACAAACGTCCAGCAACATATTGTTGTGTACTTGAACACATTCTTCTTAAATTACTACTAACATTTCAGCAATCTTTCAGGTTTTCTGTCGTAAACATTGTCTTTAAATAATCAACACAAACAGAAATCCAATGGTGGCACATTTGGTTACTTAGGTCAGAATTCAATTCTACCTCTTCTTCCAATCCATTTGTTTTGCAGATTTCCATTCAGATGAGCTCTTACTTCACGGTGAAAGTGGGCAGGTGCACCATGTGTATACATTATTTTGAGTCAATCGGTATACTGTTCATTGCCTGACAAAGACAGTCATGCATCCACTACAATTGAGCCCTCATATGGTTGTAGAGTCCAATCCATGATCTACAGTTTGCCACAAGTGGATGTCAGAAGTGGATAACAGGGCAATTGCCCCGAATCAACGTTCAATCGTATGATTAGATAAAATAGTAAGTTTTGGGTAAGCATTTTCTTTTTCTTTTCGGTGAAAGTGGGTAGGTGTACCATGTACATTATTTTAAAACAACCAGTAGACGATGAACTATGAGACAAAAAATATAATGATGATTTTGTCAAAAATATTAATCATTCGTTGATTAAATAGGTTCATGATTCTAAGACTCTTTATGAACTTATGAGTAACAAAGAGAGTTTATCTTATAATGATGTTCCAATGATTATTGTGGAATTATTATTTTCTTTCTTTTTCCATTACAAAACCCGAGTCAATTGCATGTTTCGGATATATCCACAAAAACTTTAAAAAAAATATTTGTAGTTGAAACAGATTAATTTGAATAGGACGTCAAGAAAGTAAATGTTTGCATTAACTTTTTAACGTGTATAAACTTGATTTTTAGAAATTAAGTCTAATAATCATATTTTGTCAAATGTTGAATAATCAATTTATTAAATAAACATTCTAAACAAAAAATCAGATTTTAGCCCGCCAGTTTGATCACTGAATTTTCTCAGCATGTCTCACGTTGACAAATTCATGTCACGATGTTAGTGTTAAGCTAATAAAAAAAACCCATACTCTTCCTTGGCCCTTCTACAGGCCCTGAGTCCGGGTAGCAATACAAAATGAACATTAGTTTATTTATTTATATATATTGACATTTTAAAGAAAATTTATGACGTCACTTCCGTTTTTCGTCTACTTTGTAGCATTGCTAAGTATTTTTTCCACACATTAAAACGAAGATTGTTTTCCTAGTGATTTCCTCGCATCTAAGTAACTGAATTGGTCAACTTATCTTTGCTCAACCGTAATGAAGACGTATCGTGCCAATCTAAACCTAACTCACTCGTAATCATCTTTTTATTCCGGTTCCTTTTTTATAATATCTTCATCGTGACTTCTCAAACAGATTTCCAGCATTGATTCTTCCATTGTCCACATCGTCCACAAAGTAAACGAAATAAGTAATTCCCGCTCTTTCTTTATTATCACTTACTTAGATCTTTTAGATGCATCCTGTTATCTACGAGCGCATTATCCCGTCGGTTAGTATGTAATTATGTTGTTTTGTTGGTCTGTTACAGAAATATTTAGATGCAAGTATGTAAAAAAGATTTAAATAAAAAAAATGTAAAATTATATTAGAAGTTAACAGTAGAACTAAAGCAACGTGTACGGGAAGTTGAGTCATGGGAGGAAGTCCGAAGTGACACGCAGCAGAAGAGAAGAGAAGTCGCCTTCCCCAAAGCTCCGTCTCATTCATCTCACGCGGAGAGCGGGCAATAGGAAGCTTATGTGTAACACGACAGTGCGGTAGGAGATTAGAACATCAAAGAACATGAGCCACCGAGTGGCAAGTTTATTGTGATGTTTTCGTTTATGTTTCGCATTATTACAGCTACCCTGCGAGCAGGGTAGACACAGAAACCTCGGCTGTCACATCACCACTGCGACTTCAGTGAGTCGAACAGCTGGTTGTGTCGATAGGCAAATCGTGAAGTAAGAACACCCAACTTTATGCAAGGCGAGTGGCTATTCTTCATTCCAGTGTCACGGGACTAGGTTAGTACCCGTATCACCTACAACGTGGACAAGTGTTGTTACAAACAATTTATTCTGCACACGTTATCTTCTGTCAGTGGTTGTTGGAGCAGAACGTTGCGAATTAAGACGTTTGCGGGTGCATTTTCTTCACTGATGAAGAACAGTTTAAACAGGATGAAACAACAAGTTCCGTACTCAGCATTTACGAGCAGATGATAATCTACACGTAGGTGCTTCATTATGTAACTAACAGCGGTTCTCACTCAAAACCTGAGCAGGTATTCTTGGGGATACGTTACTGGGGCCCCACATACTGGCATACAGATTGACGGTTAAGGTATACGATCGATTTCTGGAAACCATAATGCTTGATAAGTACATTATTTCCAGTTTCCAATAAACACTTCTTCTTCTTCTTCTTCTTCTTCTTCTTCTTCTTCTTCTTCTTCTTCTTCTTCTTCTTCTTCAGGTATCAGGTCTGTTTGCAGACATCGATGATCATGGCTCTCCAATATTTTGTTTCACCATGATGTTCTTTGTAAAAAGGTTACCTATAGTGGGTTGCAATTACCTTCTATAGGAGCAGTGTTCTTACAGAGCAGAAAGTCTTAGCCATTGTACAAAATCAGTATTATCTGCCTAACACAACACGAAGGGTTGACCAGTTTCTAAAATCCCTTAGGCGGCTCAACTCTCCATCCGTAACCTGCCTGCCATGACTTCACGTACCCTGATCGAGGCGGCTAAGTGGGTACTCGACCATGCTCAAGGATCTCCAACAGGCTAGCGGAGGGAAGAAGGCGCCTCTCACATGCAAAGCGAGCGCTTTACCAACTGAGCTAATTCCCCTGTCGCTTATTTATATCTTATATTTAATAGAAACTACAAAACCGAGAAAGAAAACAGAATGGATAATCCAGGCATCGATCCCGGTATCTCTCACATGCAAAGCGAGATTGATTGAAATGTTTCCACCCCACTACTCACTTATATTCATCCTAAACAAGGCACGTTGCCACTGAGAGGTGATAGGCTACGGTGAATTAGAGGTCATATTCATAGGGGCATCTTGAATGGGGAGTTGTGCAGCGAGATATATGTTCACATATTACATTTAAATTTCTGCGTGTTAGTACAGTCGTGGAAACAGATAGCAGGGAGGAAATTACAAAGGCTAGCAGTTCGAGGAAAAAAACTATTAGAGCTCTCTGGTATTTGGGGACCTCAACGGTGAAGGGGTGGGATCTTGCTGACCAACGGGTTGATCAGGGGTATTTACGTAGAGGGGGGATCAGTGCAGCACATTCGTTGGAGCACATTTCATTAAAGTACTTGTAAAACAAGCACAGGGATGCAACATTGCGTCGATGGGACAGAGGCTGGTGCTTGCATGATAGTGAGGGGCCTATTAGATTAGAGACTCTTTTTTGGACCCTGTCTAAGAGGGAGAGGCTAGCGTTTGGTGCACCACCCCAGATGTGTTATAAATACTCCATGCATGGGCGAATAGTGGCTTTGTAGAGATGTATGATACTGGAAGGTGTGAGAAGTTTTCTAGTACGGTAGAGGGAGCAGCTTTCTATGTAATTGTTCCACGATATGTTATCTGTGATGTTAGCCCGAGTAGTTTGAATGATGAATTCTGAGGTAGGGTGCTATTAGTCATGGCAATCTGTGGTTGAAAAGGGTGCTCATAATTGCTGAAGGACAGGAGCTTTGTCTTAGTAGCATTAAATGTTGCGATTCAATTATGTCCCCATTACAACACAGAGTGGAGTTCATTTTTTAAAGATTCAGCCATTGCCTTTGATATTCATGTATTCGTTTTTCCAACATGTCGGATATAGAGCGTGGTGTCATCAGAAAATATACACAATTTCATTAAGGAAGTCGTTTATAAAGATCGGGAATAGTTATTATTCCTGATCTGATCGACCTCTTTATGTCATGTTGTTTAGATGTACGACTATCAAGGACAAGTGATCTGATTATACTGAATATCTGTCCAGTAATACTAAATTATCACCAGATGATCATCATGCTAAACCCTGTCAAAAACCTTTGATATATCAAGCGGTATCGGCCTAGTTTCATCAGCTTCATCCAACGTATGATATATGCGTTCGAAGATGACGAACTAGAAATGGAGATAACTACTTTAGGATGCTGGAAATGTATATCTCTACATGTTGCAATCATACACAACAAGAAACATTAAAATAAAATGATAAAGCTTTGCAATTAATACATTGGAATGTATATTAATTAAATTCATGTTTGTATTTTTTTATTATTCAGACTACTGTTCGCATCTTGGATGTTATTCTCACAACGTTTCAGCCGATTAAACCCCGGACCTTCTTTCAGGTGCATCTTGTCGAACTCGGTAATCTTTCTCTAGAACCCAGAAAAAAGTACGGAATTTCGAACGGAACCCTTTATTTAATCCACAAGCGTAGCTTGCTCTCGTTCCGTCAGCCATCACCAGATAGAAGTCTTAAATAATCTGTAATAGTATTCTTAGTATCGCCCGCACTGAGGATTGAACCATTAATCTCCAGGATAACATCCAAGATGTGAACAGTAGTCCGAATAATCCAAATAATACAAACTATCAATCCTCATAAAAATTTCCGAAACATAAATTTTTTTTTTCTCACATCCAACATCTTTTATGTTTCCACCTTCGTTTTGGCATAATTCTTAGTGTTCTCTAATGGGCCAGGATATCAGGGTTCAATCCTTGATCGAGTCATAAAAAATACGAAAAAATGGTACGTGATTCATTCTTGCTAAACACTTGAAATTACAAGGAAGAGAATAAAGGGTAAGTTCAGCAATCCAGGGAAAAGAGTGGCGGTCTCTTCTACATCTCGATGCAGTAACCAATGAAAAGCAAGCTTTCCGGTCGACCTCAACTACGGTCGATCCATTTTCGAAGTATATATAACAAATGAATATTCCATGAGATCTTAATTTCAAATTATTTTTATTTTTATTAAACTTTTTCTCTGCTAGCTGCAGAATATGCACTAAAATGGCTGAGTGTCCTCCAAGTCTTACGATCTTGGCCCAATGTGTTTGCTTGGTTTATGTTCATGTTCGTCCATTCAAAAGGTTGTCTATCAATCTTTTATGTTGTCTACTTTCCGACCGACTTCCTTGTATTATGCCTTCAACGCGTATTTTGCATAGCCCCACACTGGAACGCTTAACATGACCAAACAATCTCAAGACTTTACATTTGATGAGAGAGGATATTGATGGGATGCCAGTAAGTTTTCGCAACTCTGCGATACTGATGTGATCAGATAGTTTATGATCAGTAGTGAAGCGCATGGTGGGGCTTTGGTAAGTTGCTACTTTCTGACGTAATATTTCAGTCAAGTTGACACATTCAAGTCTGTATAAGATTACAGGAAGGACATATGCGTTTTAGATATTTTTTCTCAAATAAATTTCCAACGTTGGTATTGCTTCTGTTATACACACTATGTCAGTTATAAGTCGTTTTTATCTCTGTCAGGTCTTATTTTACTGATTAAATGGATTTTATTTCCGACTTTTCTGGAAATTCTGATAGAAACATACCCTGTTTCATGTCTGAAACGGAAGAATAGATTACAAGAATTTTAATAGACACTGTTCTTCCATTGATTTTTATTCACTTTTGCGTTTTATCTTGAACTTTTCATTTTAATATACGAAATAAGACAATTATTTTAATTCATTCTTCAGTCGGTTCAACTTTAAACTGACCAAGAAGCACAGCAGACTCAATATCAGGAAGCATTCGTTTGGTTTTCGAATAGTGAATAACTGGATTGAGCTTCCAAATTCAGTTGTAAATGCAAATCACACAACAGAATTCTAAAAGCAAACTAGGCAAGTACTGGTCTAGTAGGCAATACACTGGTTGACCCACGCATGCGTCTACTAAGACTATAAGAAGATCAGACATAGGACGGGAGTTACAGGTCGCGTAGCCTTTTTTCTTGAAGAAGAGGTATCGAGGTATCAGTTTAAAAAAGTAATACTTTTTCAAATGGATACATTTTTTTCTTCTTGGCTATTTTTACTTCATTTCATCTGTAAAATGTCTACGTGAAGGGAAAGTTTCAAATTAAATGATGTAAATACGAGTTGTAGCTTTTTCGTTCAAATCATAACACATAGATGGTCTTATTATGTAGATATTTGTAAAAGAAGTTTAAAGTTACATTTTATTTCACAAATTATCAACACCGCGATGTAACATAACACAAAGAAGAGATACTCACGTATAACAAGAAAGGATAGTAATTATATGCGTCCAGGATTTCCTGGAACGCTAAAGTTCTGCAAAATAGTCGTAATTTTTATTATTTTTTGTTTTAATGGAAATCGCTCCAGACAAGGCATGAAGCCACTTTATGTAAGGAGTTAATAAGACAAGAGTTGCTTATTGGCCTTAGTCTTGAAAAATCCAAGGTTATATGTAGGAGGAAAACAGTCAGCAGGAAAAGAGTTTCACAAGCCTGCAGTTCTTGGAAATACGCTGCTGGAATAGGAAGCTGTATTACAATGAGGTATCAAAACAACGGATTGATGGAGACCACTAGAACAACGAGTTAAACGAGCTGGAACAAAAGAAGCAGGGAATAGATCAGAAGTTTCTGAAGAACACATGCCATAATAGTATTTATAGAAAAGACTGAGACTAACAACATGACAATAATTTGTTTTACCTTTTTTGTTGCAAGATACACTTTTTTGTCGATTAAAATGATTTAATTTCTGACTTTTATGGTAATCCTGATGCCAGTAAAACCTCGCAGATCATGTGTTTCGTGTCTCGTGCTAAACGACTTACATTATCTTAATGGGTATTTTTTGTGTACTAATGCGTCACCGTTCATCAAGGCCTATAAGACACTCAAGGATACGGGTTAATGGGTTTGTCAGGAGAACATTGAAACAACAACGTGGTAATTGGTAGCAATAGTTGAGACTATTCGAAATTAGATTATTTAAGAGGATTGCTCAACAAGAATTTGTTAATATTGGACATGAAAACGACCATACGTGGAAAATTCAACTTTTCATTTTATCGTGAACTTTTCGTGACAAAATCTGAACTAATATTATGATTTTAATTCTCGTGTCTATTGAAACGATTTTAGACGTATTTAATGCATGTATTGCTTTTTTTCGTGACAATTCTTTTTTTTTCAAACCGATTTTATCTTCTGGAAAATGTCTACGTGAACTGAATGTTTCGAACCAAATTATGCAAATCCAATATTTCACTTTTCTCGTTCGGATCATCCAAATTGATCCACTTTATTTAACGCTAATTGGCAAAATGATTTAAAGTCGACTTAGATTTCACGAATTATCAATTCTGAGGTTAAAAATAAAGGCAACAGAAGATATATCATGGTCTCCGTTCAGTTTTGAGAGACAATGGATACCCACTGTATGTGTGACTGCGCTTGTAAGTGTGAAGCAAGGGTTGTGCAATCCCATCCACATCTATCCTGAATCAGCACTGCTTGATTCCAATGGCAAGAAGTCCAGGACAACTGGAAACAATGCCAAAATAAGCGGGGAGCACATACAGCGCCTGGTATTCCCAAATGGTCACCCATTTTATTACTGATCGGGCTCAACGTCGCTTAACTTCGGTCATATAACGGGAACCGGTGTGTTAAAGTGATTATGCGGTATAAGGGAGAATATAATACAACAGGAGCGGATATTCTTAAGATGCGCCCGTTCAAACTGCGCGTTTAGTGATTCAAATGCTACTTTATAATGAAAGGTGACGGGCCGACGGACAAAATGTTTGATAAAAATTCAAGGATGCATCACAATGCTTTTTATCTAAGAGAATAAAATTTAGTGAATGGGTGACGTCATTCCTCGAATTTAATACATTCATTTAACGTTATCTTATCTATTACGCTGCTTTTTTTTGCTGAAGTTAACGTTTTGATAAACTTCTAGGACTGAATTCACTTCAGATCTGAAATGGAGACATATATACAATCTGTTGCTAAATGTGTTGGAAAACATTTTCAAACATGTTGCAGCTTCAGAAAATACCTGACACCAATCCGCAACCGATATAAGAGTCAGATACGTGTTAAGATGGTGTGTCTGTTGTCACATCTGCGGAGGTGCCGCTCAAAGCATCCTTTCTTGCTTCTCAGCGCACAAAATCGACTTCGCAATCTAGTAGGTTTGCAATCTCGTATCGTCCATTTTCTAACGCCATTTGCTCGCAGATGAGATGTTGCCAGTCTTTCTTTACCCTGGCGCAGTATCTGTTCTTATACTACACTTTATCTGTTCTGTCCTCGGTCAGTGAAGAAGAAATCCTTCTAGACCGATGACATTTTTATTTTGACACAATCTAGATCTCGGGGAGCCGGATTTTCCCCAACATTAAATACCGACCTTGTGTCTAACTCTGCCCCCCCCTAGAGAGGCAAGTAAATATGGACACACAATTCAGCAATGTAGATCTACCTGGTGTGAAAGAGGATAGAGCGAGACAATCTGAGAGCATCAAGATCCTTGACACTAGCACGACTGACTGATGATAATGATGCTTTCGTGTGATTAAATATATATAGGAGAACGACTTAGAGAAACAAACGTTGATTAACTCCACGTCAGTATAATAAATAAAGTAAGTTGAGATAAACAAAGCGAGAACATTATTTATATCAGTTCCGAGAATTCAAACGTAACAATTAAATATTATTTACATACGTATGTGTTTCACCATAGCAAAATAATCAGTGTAGAAATAGCCATTCAAACCAATCGCACGATTTGAACTCCGGGTCAAGAGCAACATTAAACTACAATTCCAAAAGCGATAACCAATGAGACGCATATGAATGGCTACGGACGAGATCAGAAATAGACTCTATTTGTGTTCAAGAAAGCGGACAACAATAGTCGGCCGTCATAACAGTGTTCAACAGGAAAGAAACTTAGATCTGACGGATTCTTTTATTCCTCATTAAAGGGCCCAGCTGAGAAGGAGCTACAAATAATTATTTTAATAATAAATATTTTAAAATATTATCTACATACGTATACGTTTCATCTGTGCAGAGTCATCACTATAGAAATAACCATGCAAACTAGTCGCACGAGTAAAACCTCGGAACAAGAGTCACATTTAACTCTAATTTTGAGAGCGCTCACAAATGAGGATATGTGAAATAAATTCGATTTAGATGTCAAGGGAGCGGACAGCCATAGTCGGACATCATAACAGTGTTCAATAGAAAAGTCTTGCATTATAACTTAGATCTGACGGCTTCTCTTTTTCCTCATAAAAATTAATATTATATATATATAAATATATATATATACAGGGTGGGCAAAAATAAGGGTCCTATTTTTTAAAATTCATAACTTTTTTATTTATTGATTTTTTTATATATTTTTTTTAGAATAAGTAAAGGACCCCTTCCGAAGCAAGCATGAGCCGTATTAGCCCTAAGGAACGTACCCTCATTTAGAAAACATTATTTTTGCTTAAAAAACTCAAAACAGTGTAAAAAACAATACTTTAGTTTTTGTAAGTTTTAAGAAGTGTTTTTCGGCTAAAATTTGTTTTGTTTATTTCAAAAAATCTCGGAAGGGTCAGTCTACACACACATAAAGTTTGGTGAGTTTAACTTTTATTTTGTGGAAGTTATTCAAATTCAAGTTATTCAAATTTAAAGATAGGACCCTTATTTTGGCCCACCCTGTATATATATATATGTATATATATGCATTACAAAATGATCATCTTTTAACTTTAAACAAGCTAGACTCATTAGATTCATCTAAATGAATTAACACGCAATTTTTTCATTTATTCAAACTATATTTATATAAAAAACTTAGGTTTACTTAATTCAATGATACAATAAAACATTTTCAAATGCGCTATATATATACCGATAGGAAACCTTACAAAACACTTTAAAGACAATAATTAATGTGCATATTTATTTGTCTACTAAAGTCATATGCTGTACGATTCATTTATAATTTGATTGCCCTATTTTATTATATGATTGCAATAGTTTTCTTCTTCTTCTTCTTCTTCTTGTTATTATTATCATTATTATCATTATTATTATTATTATTATTATTATTATTATTATTATTATTATTATTATTATTATTATTATTATTATTATTATTATTATTATTATTATTATTATTAATATTAATTAAAGCAATTTAATGTCAACAAGTTTAAAATTCAAAATGATAACTTCTGTTTGCATATTTTTTTCGGTTATGTTGAAACTTAAATTACTTTGGAATAATTATTTACAAAAAACAAAAAAAAACATACATACGTTTATTATTTTTAAAACTAAATTTGTTGTTGTTTTTGTTGCTGCTATTGTTTGTTAAGATGATGATAAGCTGATGATGATTTTAACATTGGCCATGAAAAAGAATATTCTTATTTTCTTAAATCTTGATTAAGCCTTTTTTTCGGTAATAAAGCACGAAGTAACAATTTCAAATTACTCAGTAATATAAGAGTGTTTTATTTGACCCATAAACGTTCCACTTTTTCATTTATTCATTTCATTATATGTAGTTTTTCATAGGGAATTTATTTTCATTTTTATGCTTATTACAGAATAAGATTACTTAGATGTGAATGACGAATAGACCATATAAAAAATCTTTTTGGTAGCTTTTTTCGTAATTAATAAAATTTGACTACGTCCTTACACATTAAATATCCTCAACATTTGGATATATCAAATAACACCATGACAATCATTTTTTTAAATTGTTTTCTCCAAATTATAAAAATGTCAAATGATAATAATTTTTTTATTTTTCTGTTAAAAAGACTAAAACTATAGTAATTGCTAGTTTTAAATAAATCCTTAACGGATCGTTGAACACTGTTTATAACAGCCTTCCAGATATGCCCACTTACATAGTCATAAAAAACCTTAATTCTCTTCCTTTCACCGTTGTTGTTGTGTGGTTCACATTATCCTCGCCGTTCAGACAATAAAAATGTTGAGTTGGGTCTGGTGTTTCGAATCATGTGACTGGCAGAACAATCATTCTCTACACTGATGATTCCCGGAAAAGTATGAAGCACATGTGCATGTGGATAAGGATTTACAAATATTTTCTATAATATTTTCTCTCTCTCTCTCTCTCTCTCTCTCTCTCTCTCTATATATGTATATATATATATATATATATATATATATATATATATATATATATATATATATATATATAGTCTCGAAAGTTTCTCAACCATTAAAACTAAAAAAAAAACAAAAAACCCCCTGAAGTCCCAAGTCGTTCAGTGGAAAATCACACATGTAAGTCAATTTAGTTTTTACAGTTATTATATTAGTTTGCTTTTAACATTATTTAAGGGATCATCAGTTATATATATATATATATATATATATATATATATATATATATATATATATATATATATATATATATATTTAGGCAGCAAACTATTGTGTATGCACGCTTCATTGAATACAACCCTCTCCCGACGTTTTACGTACCACCTAAACGATTCAAGCGCTATTCAATGACATATCATCTCACACAAAAACCTATACAATATGAAGTCGAAATAAGGAACACACTAACAACTAACACTAAAATCACCCCCAAAATAATTGTACACGCAGATTAAAATCCTTGAAGTCTTATACATAAACAACTGCAACCAAACATTAACAACACATCATTTAATACTGACACTAACACCCTATTCGTCTCCCATAATTAAAATAAATAAGACGCACCTCCTGATGACGATTGCGAGATTGAAAGCGCTTGAGTAATGGCCGACGAAACAACACTCGGAGCCATGATGTTCAAACTACCACACGAAACCAGAAAACTCACTCGCCGCGTCGAGAGGGTAACAAAGAAGATCATAAAAAACTCTGTAGTATTCAATAAAGCCTACACGCACACGCACACGCACACGCACACGCACACGCACGCACACACAACCCTTCCCCCCACACACACACATATATATATATATATATATATATATATATATATATATATATATATATATATATATGTTATTTCATGTATCCACATAAAATCTTATAAGGAGATATAATATTTTATGTATCGATTTTCAGTATTTACTTCAACAGTGCTCAATATGTGAGTAGAGCTAGATAGTAAGTTATGAAAATATATTTATAGCCATTTTAGCCTGACAATTCCTTACGGGAATGAAACGCGGAAGCCTCTGTGTAGCTTAATTGCCATAAATATATTTTCATAACTTACTATATATATATATATATATATATATATATATATATATATATATATATATATATATATATATATATATATATCTATATATATATATATATAAACAATAGAAAGTTACATTTCAGTGACCATATTTTTAAACACTTTTAAAAATTCCAGATACTTGACGAACCGTTTCGTCGACACATGAACAACTATCATATGCAGTTATATATTCTGAATTTTCAATGTGCGACACGTAAAAATGGAAAACCCACAAAACACCAGAAGACAAAATCCAAAAATAATAACACTCACATTGTTAAAGCATTTATTGATGTAGGTTAAAATAAGGACCCTAAGATTCTGTTTACTCTATGGACGCCATCTTTAATGCTAACAAAGCTAGCAAAAGATACGTAACTTTACCTAAATATTGCAACTTTAAATCATATCGTAAAAAAGCTCTACACGAATTAAGTGAATTTAAACATAGTTAAATAGAAGTAAAATAAAATATAAATTAATAGATTAAAAATAGAAAGAGTGAAGTCAGGAAGAAACATGAGAATATATTAATTAATGGATAAGATTCTCTAATGCTCCGATCATTATGAATTATGGAATATATATTCTAGGCAACACGGTAAATACTTTACTGAATAAGTCAGCAATCTGTTACTTAGCTATCCATGTATTTCTCTCGCCCTCTCTAACAGTATATTGATTTAACCGCACTCTGATAGTTTATGTATAACTTGACCATTGAGATAAAACTCCATGACCATATATATTCTGAAACTACATTACCTGGGGAATGTGGGTAATATATTTCATTTTGAGTAAAGAAAGCAAAACGTTATCGTTGTGTTTTCATTCACGCTTAGCATCCTTAAAAGGAAATATGACATTTATTTTATTAATAACTTGACAATTATAGAAATAGAAAAAAAGTAATCCACGGCCTTACATTCACAGATAACATGGATTGGAACAAATACATTAGAGACATTGCCAAGGCTGCAGCAAAGAAAGTGGGCTCCCTCTATCGTGCTAGTAAACTCCTCACACCTGACATTATCCTGTATCTTTACAAGGCCACCATCCGCTCATGCATGGAGTATTGTTGTCACATCTGGGCTGGTGCATCATCTACTAGTCTCTCCCTCTTAGACAAGGTCCATAAAAGAGTCGTCAACTTAATAGACCCCTCACTATCCACCAAGCTCCAGCCCTTGTCCCATCGCCGCAATATTGCACCCTTGTGCTCGTTTTACAAATACTTCAATGGATTGTGTTCCTATGAACTTGTTGCAGGTGCCCCCTCGACGTAAATACACTAGACCAATTAGACAATCAGCTAAATCCCATCCATTCACTGTGGAGGTCCTCAGATGCCGAAGAGCCTTCTACTCCAATAGCTTCTTTCCTCGTGCTGCAGGTCTCTGGAACTCCCTCCCTGCTCCCCGCTTCCCCGACTGTACCGACATGCAGAGGTATAAAACTAATGTAAACAGACATCTCGCTACACAGCTCCCAACTTAGGATGACACCCAAAACCTACACCCTAATTCTCACTAGCCCCTTACGTCTACAGTGGCGGCCTGCCTTGTTTGGGGTGAACTGTTAAATAAAAAAAATAAAATGTTAATAATTATCCGGAGCTTAGAGCAGAAGTACGCATGCGCCCTTATTGATTTTAAGGAAAGATCGGTATTCCTGTAATGGCGTCAAAGACTATAAATTTATGAAAATGTATTTCAATTAATGTCACTTATTTACATCCTCTTGCACCCATTTAATACTAAGCATATCATTGTATATAATAAAATGTCACATATAAAAATAAAGTATATAAGCTTACCGTAAAAGGACAAAATATTTCTCATTCAATCCCGAGCAACGCCGGGTTTTCATACTAGTTTAACATGAAACGAAAGAAAAGTAAGTAAACACATCTTTCTATTCTTGTCTTTCTTGGTTCATTTCACTGCCACATATTCTTTCTTTCAATGTTGTTATCGTTAAGTTCCGTCATTTTCCGTACACGTTAACGGAAACAACCGAACCGAAATGTTTACTATTCTATAAATATACTGGATTGTCTATCTGCTTGCCTTTTAAGGGACGTATGGTCTATCGTTTCTCGTAAAAACTCACTTAACTCGAATAGACTGGAATATTTACAAAGTTTCTTTCATCTTAACATCTGGAATCTTTTTTTCTTTTAACCGTTACTTATAAAACCCGTTTTCCATTCCCAACTGTCCAACTGGAGACCATTTCTTGTTTTCTTTTTTAGAGAGTTCTCCGATTACCTTTTGTAATATTTGCGTGTTTCTATGACTTTAAATCGTTTGAAGTTCTGTTCTCTTTAGTAGTTGTACATGCTGATCTTCTGAAGACTTGACAGCCAATGATAAAACGGATTTCCGAATTTCTTGCAGACAAAACTGGCATTAATCCAAGACACGCATCGTCTTCACTTTAATCTTGTCCTAACTTCAACCGTTTTGTTGACAACAAATTGATCGCTGTCCAAGCATACAATAGTCTATTTTTAATACTAGTAATTTTTTTTCCGATTTTGTTGATAAAAAAAAAATACGAATTATTGTCGACTAGTTTATATCCGCACTTGAATAGTATTAGTACAATACCTGAGTATTATTGATGGGACGATTCCAATATTTTTCCCGATTCCGATATAATTAACGAATCTTTTCTAAATTCCAGATTCCGATTCAATTACCGATTCCGATTCCAATTCTTTTTAAATTTATAAATATTTATTTATAGAGTTGTTTTGGGTTTTTTAATTTTTGGATTGCAGTAAAAAATCCATGTAACGTCTGCACATCTTTTCACAAAAGTAAAATACACGAGTAACTATTTTTTGCACAAATGTTTTTTTACCGTAATTGCTTGAAAATAGTGAAACAACTAAGATTTCTTTCTCAATCTTTCGTGCTATTTTTTTCTTCTAAATTCGTTATTATGATCTATACATTTTAGTTTTACTGATAGTTAAACATCAATAAATATTTATCATTTTTTACAATTAGTACCAGCAATAGAAAATAAGGCGTTAATTAACAACAACAAAAAATTGAAAGAATCGTTTTTGGAATCAGAAATTATACTCAATTTTTTTTCGATTCGCGATATCCAAAAGAATTCTGATTCTTCTGATTATCGATTCCGATTCCGATTATTCGTCCCAACAATACTGGGTATTTAAATTCCCATCGTTACCTATCGTCTACCACTTGATTTCTAGGACGATGAAACATATTTGTGAAATTTCGCAACAAAAATCTGCTACTTAGTATTTGCATGAGAGAGTAAGAAACTACGATGAATGTATTTACGTATTGTTTTTATTGGTAAAAAACATTAGAAATCATGTTTTTAAGCAAAACTAATCCGCTTTGAACTACTGCCGAATATTCTTCATGTCTACTTTTGATGGAGTATAAAAAAGTCACTTAAAAATATTGATGTAACTATTTTTCTATATTAATTAGGTTATGTGAATTTCTTTAAATTTATAAAACACATATCCACTCTAAAACACCCTTTAGACGTACGTGAGATTCGAACTCTGGTATTGACCTCGTAAAGACTAATGCCTAATATATATATATATATATATATATATATATATATATATATATATAGAGAGAGAGAGAGAGAGAGAGAGAGAGAGGGAGAGAGAGAAGAGGGTAGTGCAGTATTAGTGCAGTTCCAACGATATATATATGTAAAGGCGTAAGGTTACCAACATTTGTAAAAAGTTTTTTTCAGCATTTATTTATTATTTTGTTATTTTATAATTTTGTAATTTTATATAACGCGTTTCAAGCGGTAGTCCGCTCTTATCAGATATGTAAATCCATTTGAAGAAATGTCTTTCGATTTGAAACAGACCGTTTCATTTGAGTAAATGTGTTATTGTTTTGCGTTTTTGCGCATGCGCAAACGCACCAAACAATGACACATTCCTATCTTTTCTATCTGAATATCTACGGGTTGAGCAATTCCCGCGAGCAATCAAAATTGTCGTGTTTAAATACTCGAGTTATAGTAACCACAAACGATGTACATACATCGACACGAACAATGCTGCCGTTGTGTGTAAATCTTCGCTAAACATAACTGAATAAATGAATCTCATTAGTGAACAGGATTTATTTGTGTATGTGGAGGCGGTGGGAATATCAGGTCACACAAGAGCTCTGTTTAATCAACGTCGATATTTAGATAAAGTTTCCATTGTTATACATTCCAGCGCCTCGAAGAATAGATTGAAAATCTTACCACCTCAGATTCACCCGATTTGATCAATGAAAATAAACTTGAGCTTTGATTTAATAATATCAAATATTAATTGACTCAACGGTGCAGCGGCTATACAACAAATGCAACTTGCTTACAAAAGGGTACAGACAATCTGCAAATGCTATTTAGAAGCATGACTCAGTTTTTATGATGAAGATAAAAGCGGTGTTCAATTTTCTAGATCAACTTTTTTCTCAGAAAGTTAGGAAGTTCTATTAAAGTGCATGATGGATATCATAGTGAACTATGGAATGTGATCTGCGTAGATGAATTTCTATCTGATCTATTCTGGTCAATTAGGTACTAATATCGTTGTGAACATGATGAACCCGTAATCTCTCTCAGCTACGTGTAAACTAGGAACTTGTGTGGGTTTATTCATGTAAGACAAATAGTTTACAATAAATATTGTGTCCCGAAATGACATAATAAGGTTAATTTCGAGTAAGGCAAATAAACAAGCCGTCAAAGAGTCAGCTTTAACAAACGTGTGAATGCAGAAAAGAATAACTGACAGAAACTCGTATGGAAATGACAACAAACGAACGAAGGAACGCATCGACATTCACCCGAAACGAATGGAAACGGCTTTCTTCGGAAGAGGAAGTTTCTAGGGAATATCAAATTCACAAGCGTTTCCCAGTCGCATGTATATCCCGGTCAAGGGAGATGACGAATTTATGTTTTTGCGATTCTTGAACGGAGATACGACGTCCTTCTACATGCAGTGCCTGGTATTCCCAAATGGTCACCCATCTGATACTGACCAGGCTAAATGTTACTTAACTTCAGTGATCTAACGGGAACCGGTATGCCAACGTTATTATGCCGTATAGAGTAACATAATAATTGAGATATACTCTTACAGAGTAATAAAAAAACTGACAAATACATTTATAGAGAAACAGAAAAAAACTGACAGATACTTCAAACATAATAACAGAATAACTGAGAGATAAGCTTATAGATTAAGAGAATAACTCAGAGGTTTTTGTATAGAGTAACAAGATAACATACAGATACTTTTATAGAGCAACATAATAGCTGACCGACACTATTATAGAGTCACATACAAACTGACAGATACTTGTATAGAGTAACAGAATAACTTGCAAATACTCTTATAGCTGACAGATACTATTATAGAGTCACATACTAACTTACAGATATTTTTATAGAGTAACATAATAATTGAAAGATGTCTTATAGGATAACAACATAACTGAAAGATAATATTATAGAGTAACAGAATAACTCACAAATACGCTTATAGAATAACATAATAGCTAACAGATGCAACTATAGAACAACAGAATAACTGACATGACCTTTTATAGAATAACGACAGATTAAGTAACATTATGACTGGCAGGTACTCCAATAGAGTAACATAATAACCGATAAATGCTCTTATAGAGTAACATAATAACTGGTAGATAATCTTATAGAGTAATAGAAGTAACAGATTAAATGACATATACTCTTATAGGATAACATAATAAATGACAGATACTGTAATAGAAGAACATAATAATTTACACATACCTTTATACAGTAATAGCAGATACTCTTATAGAGTAACATACAACATGACATATTGTATTATTGAGTAACAGAATAACGGACAGATAATCATATAGAGTAACATATTTACTCACAGATACTATTATTGAGTGATAGTATTACTGAAATATACTATTATAGAGTAACAGAATAACGGAAAATACTATAATGAAGTAATAGAATAACTGACAGTTAAATTTATAGTGTAATGCAATAACGGACAAATACTTTTATAGAGTAACATAATGACGGACAGATACTGTCATAGAGTTACAGATGCTTTTATAGAGTAACAGAATAACTGACAGGTACTCTCAACAAATCATTATCCTAAAAAAAGTTTCGAACATCTGGAGCTTGTTCAACGGTTGAAAATGAGGATGTTGACTGTACTCTCTACTTCTACTTACAATATCGGCTTCAAAGACCAAATCTGTTTTCACTTGAGCTGCGGAGTATGCGAAGAGACCTGATTCCGGCGTTCAACACAATTAACGAGAATTTTAATCTACCTGTCGAAGAGTATTTGACCCCAGAGTCAAGTTACAGTTTCCACGAGCACCTGCAATAGATGTGCAACCATTCAATAGAAGTAAGGCAGCATTCTCTGTCCGTGTTCCCGCTCCGTTGAATAACCTACCATGAAAGTTCGTGACAATGACTATCATATCAAGATTTAAAGCGGCTTTGGGCAAACTGTATGTGGATGTAAATATCGACTACCTGTCTCTTTACATGGCCTGTTGCACTTTAGTCAAATGCATAAAATTTGATTGATTTTATTTAACATTTTTCAGTTAGCAATTAAATCGGCTTCGCAGTTTAATCGAACTGCGAAGCCGCTTAAGACGCGATGATCAAAACACATGAATAAATTTTCTTTTTTTTCTCCAGTATAAGTAAAGATCTCTGGAATTGTTGACAGTTGTATAATTGTCTTACTTCATATGATTGGTGGGATTTCGTCTCGGTTAAAGAATGAGCCTCGCGAGACGGAATAGATCTTGCATCGTGTCTCACTGGCGGTGCTACGGGCTAATGAACTTTTCTATCATTGCAGCTAGCATAGGAAAGTACCACCCCAAAACATATTCTCTTTTTAAGAAACTATTCATTGCTTGAATGTAAATACGTTTATAGAACTGCATATTTAAAACTCTGTGTTCTAATCCTTTTTAGGGTTTTCTTTCTTTATTTCCTAGTTTTTTTTTTTAAATTATTGGGTTGTGTCAAGTAGTTCGTTCGCTGTTTGAATGTCATCTTTCTGGCCTACTAACGATCGTTTTATATTCCTATTCTTCAAATCCTGTATTTGGTGTAGCGAGTATGTTGACGTCAGTGTGTAATAAACCTCCGAGCTGAGGAGCTCTTACATTTCTGCTTGTATTTCAGGCCTTGAAATAGAAGTTAAAGCAGAACACCACCTACATCTGATGCTTCTTTACAACAGAAAAGGTAAAAGAAAAGCTACAGAAACCTGCATAAAGATATGTAATGCGTATGGGAAGAACGTTATTACGAAACGTGTATTCAAGAAATGTTTCGCTCGATTCCGAAAATACAATTTTTCAGTGAGAGATGCTCCTCGTTCTTACGGACAAAAGATGATCGACAGTAACCAAGTGGAAGCTGTGGTTGAACCAGACAAATCGCAAACAGTTTCAAGATTTTCAAATCGAGCGTGGAAAATGAATTGCATAAACTCGGTAATGTTTCTAAACTTGATGTTTGGGTTCCTTCTTCTAAAAAAAAACGAACGAACCTTTTGTCCAGCCTAATAATTGTTTCGTTTAACAGAACCGGAGATTCCTTTTTTCATGAAGAAAATTGACGGAAAATATGATAATGATAGACAAGAAAATATGAGATAGGAACAAAGAAGTCAATATATCTGTGTGGATTGTGTAATTTTTATACGATGACGGTGGCGCCTGATGCCGATCGAATATAGACTATTCTGTGCCGTTGATTACATCTATATTAATAAATCTATCAGAGAAGATCTCGTGTGTGTGTGTGTGTGTATGCTTTTCCACTATACGTAACTTTAATAAATTCGTAAGGTATTACTGGACGAATATTTAATATAATCAGATCCTTTCTAACCAAAAGAAAGATCCAGGTTGTTCTCGATTGCCGTATATCCAAACAGCACGACATTAATGCGGATGTACCCTAGGGGTCGATCTTTGGACTTTTATTATTCCTGATCTTCATAAACAACCTCAAGGATGCAATTGTGTCTGTGATGGGTATGTTTTCCGATTACATCACGCTTTATGCTCGACATGTTGTTAAAACGAACGTGCATGGTGATGACAGAATCCTTAACAAAATGATCTCCAGTCTGTAGTTGAATGGGGACATAAATGGATGGTAATATTTAATGCTACTTAGATAAAGCTCCTTTTTAATTATAAGAAACCTTTTCAACCACCAATTGCAATGGCTGATAGCACCCTATTCGAGAGTCCAACGTTCAAGCTCCTCGGCCTAACATTCCCATGTAACATGAATTGGAATAAATACATCGAAGATACTGCCAAGGCTGCTACAAGGAAAGTAAGCTCTCTCTACCGTGCTAGAAAACTTCTCAAACTTGCCATTATCCGATATCTCTACAAAACCACCATTTGCTCATGCATGGAGTACTGTTGTCACATCTGGACTGGTACATCAGCCACTAGTCTCACTCTCTTAGACAGGGAGTTAAAAAAGAGTCTCTAAACTAATAGGTCCAACACTGTCTACCAAGTTCCAGCTCCTATCTCATCGCTGCAATTTTGCATCCCTGTGCTTGTTTTACAAGTAATTCAATGGAATGTGCTCCGATGAACTTGCTGCTCTGATGTCCCCTCAGTGTAAATACCCCCGACCAACCCGACTATCAGCCAAATCTCACATAGTCACCGTTGATGCCCCTCAATGCCGGAGGGCTATCTACTCTCATAGCTTCTTTCCTCGAACTGTTAGCCTTTGGAATCCCCTCCTTGCTCCCTGTACCAATATGCAGACATTTAAATGTAATGTAGAACAAACACATTTCCTACTTAGGATGCCCCTATCGATATGGCTAAAAATTCACAGTATACCCTCACGTCTCAGTGGTAATGCGTCTTGTTTCGGATCAATTAAAGTAAAAAAATATATACATTGAATTAATTTTATTTACTATCATTGGAAATTCAATACAGTTTTTCAAGTTTGACATGCACATAAAAATCCCCAAGTTTGATTAGTACGAGCTCACGTTCGATAAGATACACCTGATGAAGGTCATAGGTAACATAGAGCAGAAAGTTATGAACATAACACCTAAGATGATAACAGGAGTTCGAATTCGTACCAATCGGGGATACGTCTTTGACGCTCAGTCAGACAGAGGGTGGACCTTTATGGTTTCTTCTGGCCATGCTCTGTCGAGCTGAGGTATGATTCTGTTACGTCTTAGGAGGTTCACCCTCCAAGCCTTTACCTTTTCTTTGAGAAAGAGGGTTAGTCTCTAATCGCCTGATGCGTGCCTCTACCGAGGAATGCCAATGGGGCTACTGAGGCATTTTTGTAGGTATGAGCGCTCTAATCTAAGTGTGCTGACTTTTCAAAACCACATCTGACCTTGTGTCTAACCTCTTGGAGAGAAGGTAAATAAAATACAAACTAGATTTATGATCTAGTATAATAGTCTTTGCGCAGTAATGTTTTTAAAACATATACTGTAACCAATACAACAACTGTATATACACCATCCGTATCGTTTCGGCTCTCAAAAGGGGTCAGTTGTGTAGGTGGCGCCGACTCTCCTACCTTCCGGTAATCAATTCAATACATGAATAAAAGTATTTCCACAATTATACTTTCTCTCTCAATCGTCGCGTGACTATAGATTGAATCTGCAGCACCCTTTAGACCTCGCCATGTCTCATTCCAGCGTTATTACACCGGCTAAAACATCACTTTCTTTACAATCAATCGATATCAACAGATATAAATTCGCCAAGAAAGGAAAAGATTACAAAAACCAACCATGCTCATTGGCTTATGTCAGGGTCTGGGATACACGGGAGATACGACAGTAGTTGAATTTGATAAAAATAAGCAAAGAAAAGGAAGAAGAATGTTAATAAAAATACGAAAAGCAAGAATCATTCCGAATCTTTGTCTCCGTCGGGGCAGATATCAGGAAGATCTTCGCTAAACTGGGCAATTTAAATTTTAGCCTGAAAAAAATTTCAAAAAAATATAAAAAATCAACGTTTGAAAAACTATCAGTTAGTTCAATTGCAAAGATACCTTTGCAATCCAACTAACTGATGCGTTTTCAATATTAGATATTCCAGACTGTCTATTATCTTGACGCGTTTCCAATGGGAAAGGAAAGTACTTAATTTTCTAGATAGTGTTACCAATTCCGAAGACTATTTTTTACCTGACATTTTATCATTCATAATGACTGATAAGAGACACGTTCACGATTCTTCCTGGTTTTAAAAAAGAAGTCAAGAGAAAGCCAGATATTCTTTAAGTGCGTCGAATCTATTAGCGATTTTTAGCGCTGAGAATTCTATTTTAGACTCTAACGTGACAAACATGGTACGCTGTTCCTGTATTCCTTGCTGGTCCTCAAATCGAAAGGAGTTGAAGCAGAAATAAAGATATGGAAAAAAAGAAAGTATTTTATACAACTTACAATTTATTGCAAGAAGAATGTCGATATTCCCTGGTTAGACAAATGCTTTACAGATGTGCCTAAAACGCCACACAGGGTGAACAACAGGCGGAACGTGTTAAAGATGGAACTGACTCCCCAAACTGCAAATAAGAGGAAGCAACACACAGAAGGTCTAACCGAATCATAAAATTCCCCAAACTTCAAGCTGAGGCAGTAACAGGCGGATTGTCTTGAAGATTCAACTAACTACCCAAACCCCAAGCTAGGGGAGCAACAGTAAAGTAACATTGTTTTACTAACAAAGAGATTCTCGACCTATTTGTAAGCAAAGAGAAATACTTCTCGGACTTGATGTAGTTTCTATTTGATTTATTTTTTCCATTTCCCTCGCTATAATCTCCATAGCATTATTTTTTTCTATTAATCCTAATCTCGATTTAGTACTGTTGAGCAAGGTTCGAAACCGGTATGCTAGCCCGTTTTTACTTTTTTAATTCATTATGTTTAAAAATGAATGAGTTTTTTTATGCAATAATAACATTTTGCACCACAAAAAATTAAATATATATCCAAATGAATTAGTGCGAAATCCTTTTCCATTCTTCCCAATTATATTTATATTAAGAAACGTTACGCTTATTTAATTCAATTATACATCTAAATATTTTCAAATACATTACATATACCCAACGGAACGTCATCCATATGCTTAATTTGCATGATAATTTTATTAACACTCTCTAATTAATTTCTATTTTTGTTCACCAATTTACTTATATATATATATATATATATATATATATATATATATATATATATATATATATATATATATATATGAAATAGGTCTGTTCATATTATTATTATTATTATTATTATTATTATTATTAATATTATTATTATTATTATTATTATTATTTGTACTCATTAGGAGTTCTCACACCGATCATCGTCAGTGATTGCTCACCAACAACAACGAGTGGTATTTCCTGGAGTCTGAGTGACAACAAGCCTCCCCAGATTTCCAGTATTCTTCACCTCTTTAGAAAGAAAAGGTGCGCAAAAAAAAAACAAATAGTAAACACATAATTGTTACCAAACACAATAAAAATTGCTTTTCTACACACCTGCTGATGTTTGTGTGTTTTAACGTAATTTAAAGCAGTTATTTTCATTTCAATTAAAAAGTTCGGTCAAATATATTATGTTAGACTGAAACAACAAAGATGGCTGATAGTCGTTCACCTACGGTCTTCTGATGATTTTTTTTTAAAATGTAAATTTTAGGGCGTTTGTGACCATTATTCGTTTGCTATTTTTTTTCACCCTAAAAGAAAAACAAACTTCGGGGACATACGCTTACGCCATCTTAAAATGGGACTGCAACACGATCGAATTTAGCGTATTGCTTTAAAATACTTTGAAACAAAAAAAATGTAATCTGAAAAGTAACTTTATTGTTTCTAGTAACAGTTATTTATTGATTATTTGTTGTTATTTTTCACCCCTTTCTGTTCGTTATTCTTGACAATCGCGTTGATTTTTAGTTTATTTCATTTCATTATGGGGATTTCATTTTTATACTTATACAAAATAAAATCTCAACATTGGAATATATCAAATAATACAATGACAATCATCTTTCTGTTGTTTTTCTTCAAATTACCAAAATGTGAAAAGAAAATTGTTTCTTCGCCTTTCTTGTAGATAAGACTACAACTAGATTAATTGCTTTTCGGGGCGGGGGAGGGAGGGGTGGTAGTTTTTTATACAAATAAGAAATATGGGAGGTTGTGTCCATATAATGCCTCTAAAACCCCATTAAAATACTAATAAAAAAACTGAAAATAAACGGAATATTTATTAATTGATCTATTGTTAAAATTTCACAAACATCGGATGTATCTGAATTTTCACGAAGGGTTTCCATCACATTTTTTCTCTCTTGGCACAAACTTAATCAAACTTAATATAGCCCACATGAACCACCCTTACGCATGGAAGCGTTTTTCCAAACTTCACGATGATCGGTTAATTAGTTTTGTAATGAATCCTATATGTAGAATTATATACACATACACACATACCTAACTTTATATAAATAGATATTAACAGAGAAAGATAGTTTCCCAAAATTATTCATCGCTTAATATATCCACTTGTTATTTTCTCGGGAGAAATAAAACAATTGGAGGGTGATATGCATTAAAAAAAAATAGAACTCAGTAGATGCTTCCATTCAATCTATACATTTTGATATTTGAAACGTAAATGTGACAGACTGACAATATACTATTTCAAACATCACTTTGACAGACCATCTATTTTAAACTTTATCGTTGCTGGAAAAGGAAAATGAACTTTATAAACTAAACTTTATAAACTAAAATGTGACAGACCAACGAAAATGCTATTGTAAATGTGTCACATATAGACAGAGCGACAGACAAAGCCTTTTAGTTGAGATGCTTGAACACATCTAAAATAAGATACGTCCATTCAAACTATACGTTTAACGCTAGAAAATGCAGTTTTAAACTTTATTGTCACAGACGAGAAAGCGTCCCGCAGAGATGCGAGGATGCAAATAAAATATTCTTCACGACTTTTATGCTTCGACGTTTTCCCTAGAATATTAGAAAATTGGGAAGGTTTATGGGGTCTCGTGACAATCGTTGCATAATTTAGTGAAACATAGAAAAAGTTAGTTTTGTCAGCAAATCCTCCAAAACCTTTAATTTTCTAATAGCATTAAACCCCATGTTTGTCCTGCATATGCTATCAGAAAATCATAAACATTAAAAAGTTAATAGACGCAAAATTCCTGACATACTAATTCAAGTATTTAGGTATTTATACTTAGGGTTAGAGTTAGGTATGTATTAAAGTTTAAAGTAATTTTCCTAGCCACTATACACATACACACATATGGTATAAAATATGCTTACACTCAAACATACACGCAAAGATACACCCCCATATATATATATATGTATATATATATATATATATATATATATATATATATATTTATATATATATATATATATATATATATATATATATATATATTTATATTTATATATATATATTTATATTTATATATATATATATATTTATATATATATATATATATTTATATATATATATATATATTTATATATATATATATTTATATATATATATATATATTTATATATATATATATATTTATATATATATATATATATTTATATATATATATAGTAATCCAGGTAAAGAATTTCAACCAGGCTTATAAAAAGTGCTCAATATCAAATAGAGTTTTATGTATAGTCGATATTACCTGGCATATCGATGTCATCGATTTACAGCTGTTAAAAACAAATATATATATATATATATATATATATATATATATATATATATATATATATATATATATATATATATATAAATAAGTCAAGTTCATTTTATATTCCAATAACCATGTTTTTTATTTTTTATTTTTTCACATTTTCAAAAACATAACATTCCAGTACGATGTCTATTTACGACTCGTTTCTTTTGTCGCGGACCAACTAACATTTTTATGTCAATATCAGCTCTACCCACTACAAGATCTTCCCAAAAAATCCATAAAAAAAAGAAAAGTCTTGAAAAAGCCTACACAACATAGTGGATCATTGTATGCAAAACACAAAGAAAAACAAAAAACAAAAAAATCACTTATGAGTGGAAAAACTCAGTAAGACGCCATTTAATAAATTAATAAAAAATAAAAAAGCATGGTCAGTGTAATATAGAATACACCTGCTGTGTGCTCTATTCTTACTGGTTAACAATCGTCGAGCTGACTGCTTTTGAAGACTGTGCTTATTAAAAGTTACTGATAGTATATTCTAATACACATCTTATCATAATTCATATATATATTTATATATATTATTATTTATTAATAAATATTTAACTATCATCTTGCGGAATCATCAGTGTAGAGATACCTGTTCAAACGAGTCGAACGATTCGAACCCTGGAACAAGAGTCACCTTTAACTCCAATTCAAAACGTTCTAACCAATGAGGCTAACTTCAACCGCCACCCGACGGGATGAGAAATAAACCCTATTCATGCCAAGCAGGCGGGCAACCATAGTCAGCCGTTATAACAGTGTTCAACAGAAAGGAACTTGCATTTATAGCTTATATTTGACGGTTTGTATTATTTCTCTTTAAAGGGCCCGGCCGCAACGGGGCTACAAGTAATTATTTAGTAATAAGTATATAATTATTATACTATAAAATATGCTTATAACAAGAAAGCTGCACAGAAACTTTTATATTTCATTCCCGAGGCTAATTACGTAGATGTATATTTAGCAATTGCTTTATATATAACTACTGCTAACCAATCAGATTTTTTTAATTTTATTACCTTTCCTTATCTATTTCTTTATATCAGCCAATGAGTGTCACTCCCTTTGTTTGTAAGTGATTTTTGCACTCTCCACTTTTAAATGTGTTAAATAAACAATTAGTGACTTAATTCTGACCTGTGGAAACTAAAACAAAATATCTGTCACATTTGTTGTGTTACCTATCGCCATGTCAGATTTACTTTTTAGTTATAACGTTTGTATTCATTTATTTTAATCTTTGATTTAAACGTTTTTTATTACATTACTTATCTTCAAGTAAATATTTTCTGTGTCTACAATTAATTGCTATTTCACTTCTACGATTTAATATTTTTTTGTAATTTTAAAACTTCTAGTTTCTCGCTTAAGTATAATCTAAACTGATCTTCTAAATATATACACGAACAAAAGATGACCTTACACATACACGTAGGAATTAAAACAATTTATCAGTCTCATTATTTTCTGTTACCTATCGTCATATTTGATTTAATTTTGAGTGATACTGTTTTTATTTATTTTAAGTTTTTATTTAATATTTTTATTTTATTAGTTATTTCAAAGTAAAGTGTTGTTTATTTGCGATGCCACTTCTACGATTTAGTGAGTTTTTTGTATTTTTCAAACTGCGAGTTCCTCGCTCAAGTATAATCCATGCGGATCGTCTAAATATCTAAAAATCCTGGTCCATCTAATCATTTTCCATTCGACTATAGGTGATCATTCGCTTTCTTTAAGATACCAGTAATAATTCAATAATAATGTACTAAATCTATATGTTGTGTTATATGATTTATATAATTTATTTTTATGATTATAATAACTTTTTTTAAAGTCGAAAGCGGTTTCTCTTCTATTGATAAAAAGATGTTGTGTATTATTTTATAATTAGTGAATTATTTTTAGAATTTCTAATCGTAAACGATTAAGCATAAAAAAACTACATTTTTATGCCCCTTCATCAGCGTTTCTCAACCAAGGTACTCAAAAACCATAAAGTTTCTCATAAGATCCCAAAAGGTTCCCCATCCAAAATAAGATATAGTAATGTATTTTCGACAATTTATTTAATTTTATATACGTAATATTAGTACACACACATTCTTGGTTTTATGTTCATGAATGTTTTTAGATAAGGATTGATAATTTGTATAATTTATTCGGACTACTGTTCCCATCTTGAGTGTTATTTTCACAGCGTTTCGGCCGATGTAACCCCCGTGATGTCATATCGATTACATATTCTTTTAATTTTTTCTGATAAGCCCTTCATATATGGTATACAAACTATGGTGAGGTTGAAGGTTTAATCTTTAGTGCGGGCGATACTAGGAGTTTTAAATTACTAAAGACTTCTACCCAGTCATGGCTGATGGAACGAGAGCATGCTACCCCCGTGGATCAAATAAAGGGGTCTGTCCAAAATTCCATGCAGATTCCCGAGTTCGACAGAAATATTCCCGACTTCGACAAAACACACCTGAAGAAGGTCAGAGGTTACATTGGTCGAAACGTTGTGAGAATGACACTCAATATGAGAACAGTAGTCCGAATAATCAAAATTATACACATTCTTGATTATTGTAATTTTATCGAATAAACATCATAATATCGATCCTAATATCTTTATTTTATATATAACAATCATTGGGAATATATCAAGTTATGTCTGTACGGCCCCTGTGTCAAAGCGCCTTCAATAGTCAGTGTTCACTCAGTTTCACTGTTTTGATTTATTTAATGTCTTTTCAAAATTGTCAGTAAAAGATAAATAAATAATAAATTGATGCAATTATCTGTTTTCGTTCTGTTTACATCTATGTTATAGGTATTCTATGATATTGTTACTTATGTTTATTTTTTACATTTGAATTTAGAAATTTGTGTGTGAATGATAACTCGCTGATGAATTATTATATAAGTTTTAAATTATGTGGATTATTCGAACTACTGTTCTCATCGGGGATATTATTCTCACAACGTTTTGGCGTGAATGCATATGCATTTTAGATGAATATATCGACAGATAGATATAAATATACATTAAACAGGGGCCAGTATTAAAATTGACAATTACGACGACGTGGTGTTAAAAAAATCCTTTAAACTAATAAATCATCATGTACCAAGACCAAAGGTCACTTGATGATAAAGGGTAATGAGATTGTCAGCTGAATGATGAACAATACTATGAGAGGGTTGAAAATGATGAATAGAATAGACTAAATCTGATTACATAAGAAGATGTCTCGACAAGTATTTGTTTATATTAGATTTAAAGACGACTATGTTGTAGTGTGCAACACAGCACGTTTTCCGAAGATGAGAAAGCAACATTCTCTTTATAGAAACTCCGTTTTAATTTAGGTACAAAGTGATGGTAGGAATTACAACCAAACGTAAATTGTATGTGTTTTCTTTTTTGCTGTGTCTTATGCGTACTAGAAAAGACAAGCCGGAAAATACCAGCAGTCAACGGGGTAGTAAAATGGCAATGAACCAAGGAAAAACAACGACGACGCAACAACAAACAGCAGTAGAAGTGGTGCTAAATACGAAATTGCGAACAGAAATAAAAACGGTGCGACAAACTACGGAAGTCTCTCAGATTTTGAAACCCTTAAATAAACACGGGTCACGCTACGACTCTATACTTACGTACAAGTTAGTTTGAATATCAGGGCCCAACACTACGATTGAAAATTGCGACAACGTGTAATATCTTAGTCCCAATTTTCTGTTGCTATAAACCATCCTATGTTTACAGCGATTTATCATTGGTATACATGTTAGGTCTGCATTGGATGTGGAAAGCGTAAACATATCCGTGTCGGACCTAATGTGAAGAATGTGGATGACGTGAACGATTAAGTTAAATAGATAGACAGACACAGAGTCGGAACGAAACAGGTGAAAATTGTGAAACAACAGAGAAGGCAAGAAGGGAGCAACCAAGTATACGCTAAGCCTAGTAAACGCAAACAAACACACACATACCTAACAATCGTAAATTCACTGGCGCAGTAGTCTTTCAAATAATACATGAATGGATTGTCCACGGGAAATTATGACGTGCTTTCCAAACGATAAATAAACAGAAGGAACCCATTTTACAACCAAAGCAAATTGTTTGTGTTTTCTTCTTTGTCGTTTCTTGATTGTACTAACAACGACTTAAACGGTAATTACATGTAGTCGATGTTCCTTGGCCATTTGTCTGGGACCAGAGTGTAGTATCTGTTCCGATGGATGGTAGACCGGTACTGTTTTGGCCTTCGAGCCTTCATTCTACCGGTCTGATGTATTATCCTGTGCAGTTATATGAAGTCTATCCTCCCAGGCTTTATCTTCTCTTTGAGAAAAGGGTTAGTTTATTGCTAATCGCCCGTGGCGCCCCTACCGGAGAATGCCGACAGGGCTTCCCAGGAATTTTTTGTAAATCAGAGCGCGCTAATCATAGTGCGCTGGCTAACCACACTCGACCTTGTGTCTAGCCTGTTGGAGAAGAAGTAAATAAAAATACTTTGACCCTGTGTCTAACCTCCTATAGGTAAATAACTTGATCTTTTGAATAGGAGCAAGGTGTAGTATCTGTTTTGATGCCGCGCTTAGTCTTTTCTGTCCTCGGTCGATTCAAGACTGAAGCATTTTAATTATTTTTGTTCCAATCCAGATTGCACCCTTTTGAAGAATTGGATATTCTTCGCATTACATACCGACCTTGTCTATCTCTGCCCTCGTTGGGAGGCAAATAAATGAGGACAACAAACAGGAGTAGCAGTAGAACCAAAAAGGGAGTCACGAACAGAAATCATAACGGTCCGACAAGCTACGACTATCTTACGGATATAAAAATCCTTTTAATTAGCACGAGCCACGATACATATATTTACTGTTCTAGACACCGTCCTTGAGTGTCTTCCGTCTCTCTGCACAAGGGTTTGGCAGGATAACCTGACATGAGGATACTTCTCCTAGAAGTAAACTCTGACTAAATATTCAAAATAACATAGTATTCAAAGCCTAAGTAAGATCTCCTCGGCTTGGCTCATACGAGGAATGATGTGTCTTTTCCAAGTAATGTTACCTCAAGTAACAGCACTTAGTTGGATACTCCACCAGACTAGATGAATTCTTGCCCTGGAATCCGGTAAGACCAAGAGACCACAAGAAAGATATACTA
This sequence comes from Sepiola atlantica, assembly GCA_963556195.1. Taxonomy (NCBI): domain Eukaryota; kingdom Metazoa; phylum Mollusca; class Cephalopoda; order Sepiida; family Sepiolidae; genus Sepiola; species Sepiola atlantica. The sequence goes on from OY744519.1 coordinate 187,410,334, forward strand.
TAACATAGTTCACAGGTCAATTGGGGAGAGGAAAATTAATATTCATAACTTTTTACTAACTCAATGTTAGACAGGTAAAGGAGAAAATTAATGGAATATTCGAATATCTATGTATCTCATATGAAGATCAAGTGTTGGTCTTTTGATTTTTGAGAACTTCGACTGATGTAAAATAACACAGAAGTGATTTACTTAGTATCTAACTCGTCCTAAAACCAGTACCCGCAAGGTGTAGTATCTTGTAGTATCCCAATTTTCTGTTATTGTAAACAATCCTCTGTGTACAATAATTTATATGCATTTTAAATCTGCATCGGATGTGATGAACGAAAAAAGCGGATAGACCGAGAGTTAAACCAGAAAAAATGTCGCATATTATATATAGATTAGATTTAATTCACTCATGTTAATTAGGTTGTGACGAAAATTCTCTGATGAATGGAAGTTTCAAAATGTGCACTAACAGAAAAAGTTTTGAAGTTGCGTCGCCGTCAGCAATTTTCATTTTTTTAGATGCGCCCACAAATCTCTCTGAGAAGCTCTGTCCGTCAGTTGTTTTGTGACACTTCACACTTCAGTTTTTAATAGAAAATACATCGCTAAACGCGTAAAGTGAATAAACGCATCGTAATAATGTCCGTTCTTGTTTCATAATTAGATTGAATAGTTGAATGTTAATTCGTTTAAGGATAATTATCTGATGAATTTTAGTTTAAAACAGTTTAAGATCAATCTGATTTTCTTTGGAAATTTTTAAGTTTTCATGTTTTTATCTTTTTCTTTTTATTTGTTGTAAACCAATTTGGCCAATTTTCTTAACTTTCGGCTATTTCTTTTCATTTTTATACAATTAACGATGAAATTGCTTTAAAAAAGAAAGTTATTGGCCTTAATTCAGTTGACTTCACTTCTCTATATTAATAAAATTGTGTGACCACCTCTCGTGTGTCCGTGTACATTTGTGTGTTTATCGCGTCAACTCATGTTACGAATTATTATTTTTATTCTTTACTATGAATTGATTATTTATTGAAAATCAAAATGTAATAGCGTAAACTGTAACACGATAAACGAGAGAATATAATTTAGCATACATTCCCCATAAAGACACTAAACCATGAAAAATAAAATGTCGGAGAATTATTAAAACGCACTTTGGTAATAAATAAAAAAAATCAAGTCGGTCAATAGATAATGGGGAATTAGAATCTGGTAAACGAATGATGTTTTACACTAAGATCAAATAAGTTATTAAAAATTTTATAAACAAATGGTATTCGCAAAAATATCCGAATTTTGTGTCAGCTTCTCGTGTGTCAGTGTATATGTGTGACTTCCTTCCTGTAAACATAACTTACAAATAATTATTCTTTTTATTTACCGTTTATTTAATATTCATTGAAATAAAACATGCAATAACGTAATACACTAAAACTAACTTTAATTTTTTTTATTTAAAAATCGATTTAATTATAAAATTCAATCCACAGTATGCATTTAGGTATTTTTCAATAACAAGTCAGCAATTTTAATATCATAGTTAAAACAAATGAAATACATCGTGACTCTTCGAAATTTCAAAGGTATTTGGAAACATCGAAACTGTCGAATGTGTAGTGATTTACAATGGCTTTGAAAATCGTAGTAAATCATCGTGCATTAAAAGAGTGACAGTTTTTGAAGCAATCTATACGTCCAATAATTTTATAGATAGAGATTAAAACATCACCTTCACAGTTTTGAGTTATAGTGTTATAACAATGTTATTCAATTAATAATTTAATGACAAAATGATACTGTAAAAATTAAATTTCACATTTACAATCCTATCAAAATCAAAGCGAAATAAAAATGAAAGTAAAAAGTAGTGTTGGGACGATTAATTGGAATCGGAATCGGGAATCGGAAAAATTGAAACTTTTTTGAGGTAGCGGAATCGGTATCGAGACAATTTTAAGCTTAATTTCCGTTTACCTGAAACGATTCTTTTAATTATTATATACATTTTTTTCTTTAAACATAATTTTTTATTTCTGTTACTAATAATAAAATAATAAATATTTATTGATTTTAAACTACCAGCAAACCTAAAATTTATAGATCATAATAACGAATTTAGTTAAAAAATAGCACCGGAAAAAATAGTCCGTAAAAATGGCATCGTAAAAATGGCATCGTATAAATGGCCCGGTAAAAATGATACCGGTAAAATCTGACCGGTAAAAATGACACCGGTAAAAATAGCATGAGTAGATAAATAGGAAAAATAGCACAAGTGAAAATATAAATAGAAAATCTCACAATGAGTTTATTAAAATCTTTGATACAATACATAAAGGGAGAACACATTAAGATGTTTGTCAAATTAAAACTAAATTATATCTACATTTAAAAGTAAATGAGGACTTTCCGCCTCCACGCCCCCAAATGAAATTCTACCTTTTTAGGTGATTAGGTGATTTTAGAATCGGAATCGGTAATTGTATCGGAATCGGGAATTTAGAACGTAATCTGGAAAAATATTAGAATCGTCCTATCAGAAGTAAAAAGATTGTCGGGCAACGCCGGGTTGGTACTGCTAGTTAATAATAAAAATAATAGCAATGAATTACTTAATTTATTTTTTGGGTATGACGTCATAACGCCCGAGAAAAATTCAACTTCCGGCTAAGAATGTTAGCAGAAAGCGACGAAGTGCGAAAATCAGTTCTCGCGATGTTATGTTCTCGCCAGGGGCTTTATTTGTTATTTTTTGAACTATTCTTATTTTTGGACAAAAATACATTTTCGTTTGTTTATTAAATTTTTAAGTGAAAGTACAGAATAATTAAGAATGGTTTTCTAAATGATAACGTTATGATTTAGAAAGAGACATAGAGAGGCGAGCATTATTAAACCAATTTTTTTTGAGTATTTGTAAAAAAGAAAACATTCCAATTATAATGAATACATCTGTATTAAATATAAAACTCAAAATTTCCAATGGAAGAAATCACTTTTCACAATTTCGTATGTGTTGACTTTGAATTTCGTATGTGTTCTGCACTTCACTATTTTCTGCTGAACACATTCTTAGCCGGAAGTGACAATTCTCGGGGGTTATGACGTTATGCCATTCTTTTTAATGAAATTAAACTTGAACATTCAGTTTTAAAACACACACAAAAACGGCACACATTGCACTGACACATAAATTACACACACACGCACACTTAAAATACACATACATACACTAAATTTTAATATTTAGATGCGTCCTAGCATTTTAAAGAAATTTTTGTCCGTCGGTCGTTTTGTCTATGACGCTTATTTTCTCAATAAATATTTATATTTGAAAAATTACACGGTCACGCATTCCACTATGAATATGCAATCCCTACAGCTATATATCTAAAAAACGGAGCTGTTAAACCTGACATCGTAATATGGGACAAAAGGGAGAATGTAGCAACCCTAGTTGAAGTCAGTGTCCCTAATGATGCAGGATTGAACAGAGCAGAAAGGGAAAAGATTACGAAATACCAAGGTCTTATGTACGACATGAAAAGAAACTGGAATCTTAGGAAAATCTCCATCATACCAGTAATTATAGAAGCAACAGGACTAATGAAAAATAATTTAAAAAGCTATCTGGCGAGTATACCTGGTGAACTGAGTGCAAGAGAAATACAAACAACTGCACTTAAAGGGACCGTTAGAATCTTAAAACGAGCTCTAGGCTGGAGTGTCTGAAATAGTCGGTGAATGTCTGGCATCCGGTAGGATACCCCATCTCCAGCAAATACAGAAAGATAAGAAAAATAAAAATAAAAAGAGAAAATAAACTGGAATCTTAGGGAGATCTCCAGTAATTATAGAAGCAACTGGATACATGAAAAATAATTTCAAAAAACTACCTAACTACTATACCCGGTAAACCAAGTGCAAGAGAGATACTAACAATTGCGCTTGATATGACGGTTAGAATCTTTAACAGATCTTTCGATTTAGGTCTTTGAAATAGCGGGTTAATGCCCAGCAAAAACAAAAAGATCAGAAAATTAAAAAAAATGATTGTTGAGTAATAAGGTATTTAATATGTTGCAGGAAGTGCAGAAATGTAACCATATAAGGTTCCTAGAAAAATGGCAAAAAAGCAAGTTGGAACAAAATATCAAATAGACTTTTTTATGCTACGTTATTTCCTCATGAAATTCTCAAAGTCTAAGTTAGCATCTGCTTTTGTTATGATCTTAAAGGGTCGATAACAATTAAGAAAACACGGTAGTATATATACATGAGTGTATTTAAAAAAGTACAGAATAGTATGTTACAGAAAGTCTGCGTCTGATACTGTCGCCATTACTTCCGCCATAACTGCTACAACACTTCGTCATAACTCTATTAATAGTCCCAGGAAGAGTCCATCTACTCGCAAAATAGGGTAAATAAACATCGCACCATAACAGCCTTCACAAAAATGACAAAAATGTTTTGTCAAAGTTTCTTTTGGGTAGAGACGATTAGAGCCATCCATGAGCTGACGTGTTTATTATTTTAAATATAAGGTGCTCGACTGAGCTCACATCTCTGGTTCCTCCTTGTAACACATTTAGAGTAAGAACTCGTTTTACTGCTACAACATTTACAAAAAAAACTTTACCCTACTTCTTCTGTATGTCAAGAGTAAGGCGGAATCTTCACGAATAGAGTTTCTTCGCAAGGGCTTCCCGTCCGTGGAACACATTATCACGGGATTACTTCACTGCATATTATTACTGGGTCTTCTTCAAATTCAATGTCAACAGATTCCTGTCAAGAACGGTTCCCACAAGTATTCGAACGTTGTCCTAACAATGATCCTATCCTATTAACTCTTTATCCTCGAGTAGCCTTTTGCCCTTGATAAGTGGTGACTATTTTTAGTACAAAAAGTACTCTGGTGCCCTCCTCGACGTAAATTCACTAGATCAACTCGACAATCAACTAAATCCCATCCATTCACTGTGGAGGTCCTCAGAGCTTTCTACTCAAATAGCTTCTTTTCTCGTGCTGCTGGCCTCTGTAACTCCCTCCCTGCCTCCTGTTTCCTCAACAGTACTGACATGCAGACATATAAATTAATGTAAACAGACATCTCGTTGCGCAGAACCCAGTTTAGGTTGACCCCTCCCAACCTTCTTCCCTTTTCTTTCTTCTCAGTAGTCCCTTACGTCTACAGTGGCGGACTGCCTTGTTTGGGGTGAACTTCGTTAAAAAAAAAAGAAATTATGATTAAATTCGAAAATCAAAACAAAAGCTCTTCGGACTAAAATGTAAACAGACATGAACTGGGGTTAGATTCAAGTTGATAGGTTAAGGAAAGGTCATTCATAAATGTATTATGACAAATTCAGTGTCACCCATAAAGCAGTGACGTCACGATACGGTGTAAAAGAAATACGTTTTTAGTCAGTCTGTCTTTGAAGCAGTGACGATTAGACGTTAATTCGAGATGTAATTAAAACAAAGGAAAATGGGAATTTAATTCCTAAAAGAGTTGATAGCGCCACTGGTATGTCAAGCCCTCATCCTTCCTTGTAACTAAGTAGTTAAGTTAAGGCGAACATTTTTGGTTTCACTCTCCATTTAATATTAATATGTGACTGCCATTCGTATGACGAAAATTTCTCTCCAAAATAAAGACCCATTAAACTCTTCGTCGGTGTTCACCCTTTCCTCTCTGTGCATAAAAACTTCTTGATTACAGACACCACTAGACGATGATGATGATGATGACAGCGAAATTCAGCCCACTAGACTATGATGATGATGATGATGATGACGGCGACGATGGCGGAAATAGCGCCGACGCGTCAGTATACTGAGAATATTTGAAGTAATTAATGTTTGAATTAGAGAAAGTGTTTTCGTAAACCAAGACGTAACAAGAAGAAATAGATTGAAACCCATATTAAAAAAAAGATCGCTGTCTGAAAAATACTGGCGAACAGAGAGGGCCCAAATGTCCATAGAATGAAAATATGCCACAAACTCCTACAATGGTTTTGTAGTTATATTCTAGAACTACTTTAACCAGAGTACTTAGATAAATATGTTTCAGTTTAAACAAAGAGTGCAATTTTATCGTTGGGTCTACGATTGAGATTTATTCTTTAATTATATTTCCGGATATGTAAATATTTACTTTGAAGACATTAATTTTATATAACCTTTTTAAGCGTAATAAATATATTTGTCTCATTTCGAAAACTAAGAGATGTTAACTACTTTTAGAAATATCTTAACTTTATTTAGAAATAAAACATATTGTATTAATAGTAAATAATAAATTCCAGGAAACTGAAACCGAAACCTTGAGATCTTCAGTCTGAGGTTCTACGAACTGTGCTATTTGCACTGTTTTTGTTTTGTAAATAAAGCTTAAATCATTACCGTAATAAAATAATTATAGCTTTGGCGTGACGTCATAGATTTATGATTTAAGTCATGTATTCAAACGTAACCCATAATAATAAAAACTAAATGAATATGTAAACATTATCAATAGCGTTAGACATTATTATTAAAAAAAACCCTTTGAAATTGCTCCAGACAAAGCATGAAGCCACTTATTGTAACAAGCTTTAAAAAAATACTATTTCAAGGTAAAAAATAACCAACGATAAGTGTTAGATGGATATATTCCGACACAGAAAACAGCAATGTTTCCCTTTTTGTCAGTTACATCGCTCATGGAATAATAGGACTAAAGGACAAAATAAGGGAAGCGAGGGTAACGAGGTTGGCGAAAGTAAACCCAAGGTCCACTTTCTACTCTCCAAACAATTTATTTGGCTTTAACTACGTATTGGCGTTAAAAACAATCTAATGTTTAATATACTAGCAAAAATAAAAATAAAACAGGGGTGGAGCACAACAAATGAAACACAAACGAAAGTAAAAGAAAAGACTTCCGGGCAACGGCGAGTAAGTACGGCTAGTTAATAATATCGATGCAATCGGATCAAAATGCTTTTTTTATTATTTGTGTGAGTTGTTTACGATATGTTCTCTCTGAAAGTAAATCATAACCAAGAAAAACTAAAAGCGTTTCTGAAAACTCGCCAAGATCTTCGACAAAATGGCTTCCTTGCGTTTTCCCCACCAAAACAATTTCGATTCGATAGAAATGGTAAACAGACACCTTCAATAGTATTCAATATTAGAACTTCTTTAGAAATTATATTATTTTATTCCATTTGTTCTTTACATTAAAGAAAACGAAATCTTATTAATTTGATTTGAGCCTCGATTAATGTTCTTCTATTTTAAGTAGATACGCGTTACACACACAAGAATGGGAATCGGTCTCCCATATGTTTTCTTCGATTTAAGATAGAATGACGTCAAACGAATATTTTTGACGAGTACACTCCCGTGCGAAAAAATTGAACCTGGCTATTTTTTCAATAATGTTGTCCGGAAGAAGGTCGGAGTTAACCTCGACCGAAACGTTATTGAGAATACCATTTAAGATGAGAGCAATAGTCCGAATAATCCAAATAATCCAAATTATTAATCCTCATCTCAAAACTTGTGAAACAAATTTATTTTTATTTCAAGTTTAATGAGAATATAAGTACAACTTTTAAAGAATTTATGTCAATTATCTGCAAAATAACTTTCAATGAAATATATTAAACTATCTTTTATATAATGGTTTCGTGTTCAAAAGTAATCCGATTCTATGGATGTCAGACCCCACGATAAACGTAATTTTATTGATATCAGATCTTCTTTTTTTCCAGGTTAGTGTCAGAGCTGTTGAATGTATCTGAGTATTTAATATAAAACGTCATCTAAAAAGAAAAATAATAATTTGAATGAAATTACGAAAATCCGAATCGAAGAGATAAGAAAAAGAGGCTTAGAGTATAAACCAATTTTTACCGTCTTGAAGAAGGAAAACGTTGCTACTTCCTTTCTGTGGTGAAAAGAATTGGTAAACAATATAAATAAATAGGTAATGTGGAAAGGAAGACAAGCTTAGGCGGTCCCGAAATTATCTACAAGAAGAGATGGCTCAAAGCTGAAAATGATATCTCTGCGTTAAACGAAATATTTCATTACACATTTGGACATGAAGTTTAAAACCGGAGAATGTAAGTCTCTTTCTTGCAGAACGATAGTCAGGAGATTGAAAGAAAATGTATATCATAAAAACGATGTGCAAAAAGGCATTTTTATCATAAAAGAATAGTATGCGTAAGATGAGCTTACTCACTTTCTCCTCAAAATGGTTTCAGAGAGTTATTTAATGGGATGCGTCGCAGTTTTTTCTTGTGAGTAATGCACCTGAACGGTGCCTTCAAAGATCAGGAGAAGGATTCATAGCAAACAGTTAAGCATGGAAATTGAGTAATTATGGTTTGAGGTGCATTTTGATCACTTAGTATTGGAGAGTTAATTCTGTGTGATATGAGCCTCGACACCAAGGAATACACTTGTATTTTATCAAAAAGTATTAATTCGTCAGTTCAAAAGTTGTTTCAATTTTTTCACAGGAAAATATGTGGCTTCAGCTCACACCGAAAAAATTAACCAAAAGGTTGTTGAATGATAACTCTGTTCAGATAATGTGTTGGACCGAACTAAACCCTATTTTTAACCTGGTGGTGCAGCACAATTAAAAGAATGTTTTTTCCCGGACAAAGCCCTATTCTTAACACAATCGAAAACTTATAGAGGACAATTAAAATAATACCTTGGCCCGGACAAAGTCTTATTTTTAAGTCGATCGAGAACTTGTGGAGCACCATCAAAAGAATGTTTTGGCTTAGACGAAGCCCTAATCTAAAGCCGATCGATAATTTGTAAGGCACAATAAAAATAATGCTTTGGCCCGGACAAAGCCCTATTCTTAAGCCGATCGAGAACTTGTGGAGGACAATCAAAAGAATGTTTTGGCTTAGACGAAGCCCTAATCTAAAGCCGATCGATAATTTGTGGGGCACAATAAAAATAATGCTTTGGCCCGGACAAAGCCCTATTCTTAAGCCGATCGAGAACTTGTGGAGGACAATCAAAAGAATGTTTTGGCTTAGACGAAGCCCTAATCTAAAGCCGATCGATAATTTGTGAGGCACAATAAAAATAATGCTTTGGCCCGGACAAAGCCATATTCTTAAGCCGATCGAGAACTTGTGGAGGACAATCAAAAGAATGTTTTGGCTTAGACGAAGCCCTAATCTTAAGCCGATCGATAATTTGTGAGGCACTATTAAAATAATGCTTTGGCCCGGACAAAACCCTATTCTTAAGCCGATCGAGAACTTGTGGAGGACAATCAAAAGAATGTTTTGGCTTAGACGAAGCCCTAATCTAAAGCCGATCGATAATTTGTGAGGCACAATAAAAATAATGCTTTGGCCCGGACAAAGCCCTATTCTTAAGCCGATCGAGAACTTGTGGAGGACATTCGAAAGAATGTTTTGACTTAGACGAAGCCCTAATCTAAAGCCGATCGATAATTTGTGAGGCACAATAAAAATAATGCTTTGGCCCGGACAAAGCCCTATTCTTAAGCCGATCGAGAACTTGTGGAGGACAATCAAAAGAATGTTTTGGCTTAGACGAAGCCCTAATCTAAAGCCGATCGATAATTTGTGAGGCACAATAAAAATAATGCTTTGGCCCGGACAAAGCCCTATTCTTAAGCCGATCGAGAACTTGTGGAGGACATTCGAAATAATGTTTTGACTTAGACGAAGCCCTAATCTAAAGCCGATCGATAATTTGTGAGGCACAATAAAAATAATGCTTTGGCCCGGACAAAACCCTATTCTTAAGCCCATCGAGAACTTGTGGAGGACAATCAAAAGAATGTTTTGGCTTAGACGAAGCCCTAATCTAAAGCCGATCGATAATTTGTGAGGCACAATAAAAATAATGCTTTGGCCCGGACAAAGCCCTATTCTTAAGCCGATCGAGAACTTGTGGAGGACATTCGAAAGAATGTTTTGACTTAGACGAAGCCCTAATCTAAAGCCGATCGATAATTTGTGAGGCACAATAAAAATAATGCTTTGGCCCGGACAAAGCCCTATTCTTAAGCCGATCAAGAACGTGTGGAGCGCAATTAAAAGAATGTTTTGGCTTAGACGAAGCCCTAATCTAAAGCCGATCGATAATTTGTGAGGTACAATTAAGATAATGCTTTGGCCCGGACAAAGCCCTATTCTTAAGCCGATCAAGAACGTGTGGAGCGCAATTAAAAGAATGTGATGGCTTAGACGAAGCCCTAATCTTAAGCCGTGAATGTGAAGCACAATTAAAATAATACTTTGGCCCGGACTAAGCCCTATTTTTAAGCCCATCGAGAACTTGTGGAGCACAATCAAAAGAATGTTTTGGCTTAGACGAAGCCCTAATCTGTACCCAGTCGAGAACTGGCAAAGCAAAATTAAAAGAAAATTGGCTGATAGAAAATTTGTAAAAAAAAGTGTTTCTATGAGGCAGTAAAAGACGAGTGGGAAAATATCACTCCGCAGGAATGTAAAAGCTGATGATAGACAGCTTGCCCAAACGAATAGCTTTGACCATAAAGGAGCTATCCGATTTTAGTTAAATGTCAGTTTGTAATATTTTTGTTTATGTAAATTATTTTCAAAATTAACATTCAAAATTAGACAGATTCAATGTTTATTTTATTTTTTCAAATGAATATTAAAAATTAGCCAAGCTCATTTTTTTGCCTGGGTGTGTATATTTTTTAATAATGAAAAACAAAAATGAATATTCTTATTGTTCGTTGATTCAATCAGCACGTTTAGCAATACTTTTAATTTTTAATTAGAGAGGTTTATATCAGTAGAGCTATGGAGTCTTGCTTGATTTTATTTGGGTGGTTTCAGTAGCAACTTGAAGGCTTTCTAAGTTTATATTTTCATTTTTAGATGGAGAAAATATCTACACAGTAACTTAAAAAACAGAATTCAGTATTGACCGATAGCCATAGTAATAATAAAGTATTACACATGGTAAGTGGAATATCTCATGGAAAATGTGTTCAATAAATAGATGATGTTACATACAAGAAAAGGTATTTGTCGTAGTCCGGGAAACATAATAGTACATGGTTATATTTGGTAAGTGGAATATCTTATGGCAAAAATGCTCAATATACTAGATAGAGCATGTGTGTTTTAACACCGCGTTGCCAGGGATAACAAAAGTTTACAGTCTTTTTTTATAATGTTGTATACAAGAAAGGTACTTGTGTTACATACCGGTCCCAATTAATTACCTTGACCGGATCTCTGCATCGTTGATAGCTCTGCCGTGGGGTTTTCTTCCTTCGTCTAGTGGCCTCCCGTTTGCTGGCGTGGAGCATCGGTCCCCTGAAACGGAAAACTCTCCCAACAGGAAAGAAAGTACTCCGAGGACGTTTCTAGAGGGCCGTGTACGATTTACTGGTCTGAATATTCTTTTACTCGGGAGAGATTGCTCATCTAATGTTGCTTCTTCTGTTCTTCTTGTCTTATCTGCTAACTTCTAAATTCTGTAGACGGGTCGAGATGTCGATCTTCTGTCTCATTTTTGGAGACGCAGTCTTAACTTATTTGTCTACATCTTTGGACAATTTCGTCCGCTTTATCTCACGACGATCTTGTCACTTCGAGCGCCCATGACGGACTCATCTCATTTGCCGTTTTCGACACAAGAGCAAGGGACGCCACCGTCCTTTGTCCTGTCATACAAATCATAACCAGAGCTGGCCTGACCTTTATTGAACCTCAACTTTTGAAGTCGGACAGGTTTCACCAGTTTTTATGACTTCTTGAGATTACTCATTCTGAGAACAAATCTATTTGTCCCACAATGGATGTCATTTCGCTCTGCACTTAACTCGAATAAAGTTCACCCCTCTCACAATCAAAACTAGTGGACCTACACACTTTTAGGCGTACATAGCCCCTCATAATATAATACTTGGCGTTGTTCACGAGCAATAATAATAATAATAATTATAATAATAATAATAAAAATAATAATAATAATAATAATAATAATAATAATAATAATAATAATAATAATAATGTATTACATTTGGTAAGTGTATACCTTGTGCAAAAAGTGCTCAATACAATAGATAAAGTAGGAGTGTTTAAACGCAATGTTGCCCAGGATAAAGAACTTCACAGTCTTTTAGATAGTATTGTATAAAAAAACTGTTCAGCGTTGCCTGGGATCCCTAATAATAATAATAATAATAATAATAATAATAATAATAATAATAATAATAATAATAATAATAATAATAATAATAATAATAATAATAATAATAATAATAATACAGCATTACATTATGTAAGTGGTAAAAGTGCTCTTTTACGGATTTACAAAATATTTAGAGATGAATGGAAAAATCAGATTTACCAAATATGGAGAGATGAATCGAAAAAGCGGATTTACCAAATATATAGAGATAAACGGAAATAGAGGATTCGCTTAAATTTTGAAAATATGTAACGATGAATGTGTTTTTTTTAATATTCGGCGTTATCCGAGAACAATAAATGTAAGATTAGAGTATTACATTTGGTAAGTGATATATATTAAACATATTTGAAATATTGTCAGTATCAACATAATTTCTCTTTATATTATTGTGACATACGATAGGGGGAAGTAACTAGAGACTTACCGGTAGTATTTGTTATACATGGCGTTGTGCAGGAGCAATTAATGTAAGATTACAGTATTACATTTGGTAAGTGGTATATATATATATTAAATCTGTTTGGACTATTGTCATTATCAACATAATTTCTGTTCATATTATTGTGAAAGGAGGGACAAAGAACTAGGAAATTGCCAGATCCATTTATTGTACTTAGCGTTATTTAGGAGCAGTACATTTAAAGGACACTTTTACATTTATATATTATATCTCTTCAGACTATTGTAATTATCAACATAATTTCTCTTCATATTATTGTGAAGGAGGAAACTATGAATTGACTGGGATCATTGATTCTACTTGGCGTTCTCTAGGAGCAGTAAATGTAAGATTACAGTACTAAATTTTCTAATTGGTACCTTAAATCTTTTTGGAATATTGTAATTATCAATATATTTTTTCTTCATATTATTTCCAAATGAGGGTGGAGACAGAACCGCCGGTATCAAGAAAGTCATTGTGTTTTGTTTTGCTCGACGTTATATATATATATCTGCATTGATTAGGATGTTCGGATTTGAGTTAAAAGGTGACCCGTGTCTGGGGTTCGAATCGTACGACCGGACGAACAGTTATAACACTGATGATTCAGAAAGTATGACACGTATACGTAGGTGGATAATAATTTAAAATATTTATTTAAAAATAATTATTCATAGATCCCTTTCAGCTGGGTTCTTTAAGAAATGTAAAAAGCCGTCTAATTAAAAGTTTAAAATGCGAGTCCCTGCCCATGTGATTTGTCGAACACTGTAAGACGGCTTACTATGTGTACGCTTAAAAA
>OY744519.1:187426320-187438820 GCA_963556195.1 Sepiola atlantica
ACGCGATTATGACGTCAGGTGTTAACGACAGAGATTATTAGGCGAAACAATCGACAAATATCGGTAAGCAAACTATAAAACGTATTTAAAATGAAAAGTGAAAGATGATTTACTATGATGTCTACTTGAAATAACATAAATAGGGTTTATTTCTCACTTTACGCATAGCTGTTAAAGCTGGCTTCATCGGTTGGAGCGTTTTGATTTGAGATAAGTGTGACTCGTGTCCAGGGGTTATAGTCGTGTTACCGACTGAATAATTATATCCACACTGAAGATTCTGCAAGCATGAAACGTATACGTATGTGGATAAGAATAAAAAAATATTTATTATTAAAATACGAACGGGTTTTCGAACGGGTTATTTAAGTAATGAAATAAGCCGTCTACTCCAAGTTAAATGCGAGTTCTCCTTATACGTGATTTGTTGAACATTGTGGAAAACGGTTTACTATTTGATCCACTTGAAAGTACATAAATAGTTTTTCTCTTCTTACGCATAACGTTTGAAGCTGGCCTCATCGGTTGGAGCGTTTGGATTTGAGTTAAAGGTGACTTACGTTGACGCGTTCGAATCGTGCGATCGGCTGAACAGTTATCCTAAGGGATGAAAGTATACGTATGTTGTTGATGATTAAAATAATTATATATACTAGCAAATATATGCTCCCTCCGGTCGCATATTTTTGCTAGGCTGCCGCGTCAGAAATGAACGCTGACGCGTAAACCGATTGAGCCCCAGTCATATTTATTGGGTGGTTAGACATTGATTTTCTGTGTTTATGACCAAGAATATTTTTAGTTGAAAATAAAGAAAAAAAGAAATTCCACCCTACCCCGATTTTTATTGTACCCTCCCCCATAAATTAAAAGATTTTTAGTTTAAAAAGAAGAACATTTTTTTTTTGCACTCCCTCAATTTTTTTATATTACCCTCTTCCATTCATAGAAATATTTTTAGTTAAGAAAAGAAAAAATAAATTTTTTTGACCGCGTTCCCCCAATTTTTTTAATCCTCCCCCCCCATACATATAAATATTTTTAATTAAAAAGGAAAAAAACAACCTAACTCTAACTCTAACCTTGACCCTAACCGTAACGACGGGGTCAAAGTTAGCGTGGGTCCTAAAATGAAAAAGCACCAAAAATCAAATACAGTGAACACGGTGTGTGTATGTGTTTGTTTAATGACCTTTTTTTAATTAAACAATTTGATTCTAAAATCAGTTGTATAGTTTTCCAGTACAAAGTGTTAGTTTTTTTTGTTGACATTAAAGAAAAAAAAATCACATATTTTTTTTTAATAAATAAATTCAGTTGAAATGCATACATTACGGGAAATATATAGATATTAATATGCAAATTACGGAAACAAATATATATATATATATATATATATATATATATATATATATATATATATATATATATATAAATGATACTTCAAATAACTATTTCATGTTTATTATATGTGGTCAATCCGTGAAGACAAATGTAAAAAAAATCTGGTGGCAAACCACAGTGGTTAATCTTTCTGAACGTCCAATTGGTAAGCAACAGTTCAAGAACAATTCTTTTTACTTCAGTCTCCTCTTTCAACCTCACTCTGCTCTCCTTACCGCTCTTCGCCAGCTCAATGAAAAGAGTACGGTTTTTGTACTACTTTTTGCTCCACCTATGCAAATTGACTGTCAACCAGAGCCATCTAGCTTTCAAATTCTCCAAACAGCCAATTTGCAAAGGGGGACAACTCAAACCACATTATATTTCCCGGAATACCACATCTCGTTAAAGTTATTAATTAAAGCTGTTTCAAATAAGACAGTTTCATGACAACACAAGT
Source organism: Sepiola atlantica (assembly GCA_963556195.1). Classification (NCBI taxonomy): domain Eukaryota; kingdom Metazoa; phylum Mollusca; class Cephalopoda; order Sepiida; family Sepiolidae; genus Sepiola; species Sepiola atlantica. Next base: position 187,428,164 of record OY744519.1, read on the forward strand.
GTTAAAAAAAGACTTCACTAAAAACGGTAATATTAATATTACTAATCTGAAACAACTCCTGTCTCCGAAAAATTTAAGACCAAAATAAAAACAAATTAAATAAAAAATATTTGAATCATACTAACGGCTTGAATCATACTAACGGCTTTATTGCTAATTTTTCAATATATATTTCTCTCTATCTCTCTCTCATTCTCTCTATCTCATATATATATATATATATATATATATATATATATATATATATATATATATATATAAAGATAGATGAAAGAAGAGGGATAAACATGTACGAATGACATATTTATTTCAACTTCGATTGTTGAATGCAAGGTATACTCGGTAATAAAATGATGTTCATTATTCTTTCCTTAAGCCAAGGTTATTCGAAGATCAAAATCTTATCATCAGAGGAATTACATAGATAGACAAGTTGGCAGTCGAAAAGCCAAAATTCAAAATTTGAAAAAATATATAATAGAGAGTGAAAAAAAGTTCGTGTAAAAAAGATATGGGGTCTGCCCAGTTGTTAATTGTCCGTTGATGAAGTGTCCAATGAAAGGAGATTTACAGATGGAAAAGAAGGGGTTTCGTGAAGGCAGCATGGAAAAGAGTTCAAGAATGAAGTAACTCCAATAGTGAGATTGAGTTCAAGTCGTAGGTAGAGCGCACTTATTCGGAATTAATTTTGAGAATTCGGGCCATTTAAAAAATACTTCCTCTGATGATAAGATTTTGATCTTTGAAAAGCCTTGGCTTAAGGAAAGAATAATAAACATAATTTTATTACCGAGTACACCTTGCATTGAACAATCGAAGTTGAAATAAATCTGTCATTCGTACATGTTTATCCCTCTTCTTTCATCTACTTTATAATTGCTCTATCTCCTATATTGAGCTTAAACCATTTCAGTATAGGTTCTATCCACTAAAAGTATACTTTTAGTTTCATATTTTATTATATATATATATATATATATATATATATATATATGAACATCGCTCCAGACAGGGGTGAAGCCACTTAAGGTAAAAAGCTTATGAAAAATACTACTTCAAGGTCAAAAACTAGCTAACGATAAGTGTTAAATGGATATGTTCCAACCCAGAAAACAGCAATTCTTCCCCCTTTGTCAGAAATATCGCCCATCGAATGTTAGGACTAAAGGACAAAATAAGGGAAGCGAGAGTTACGAGGCTGTCTTTAATAAATCGCTTCTGACTTCAATCGGCGTTTATCGAGAAATAATCGTCAGTTTTGATTAGTCAGAAAGTGTCCGTGGCATCTTGCTGTGAAATCGGTTTATCGTCGCAGACATTTTCGAGATTTATCAAAGAGAATCGGCGCAACTGGTTGGGAAGAACTTCAAAGATTAATATCTGTTTAATTCGCGAAAGATGAATCGATCACGTATTGATTGCCTTAGGTTATCAATCAATGGAGAATGATATATAACCGGAAGTTCCTGAAGATTGGGAGCGGAGGCCGACGGGAATGAACATGAGAGAGCGGATGATGACAACAAGCGTAGAGTAGAAGAGACGGAGATTCGAGAAACGCGAAGAAAAAGATAAATGAGAAGAAGAACGACTATAACTCTACCAACATCAAGAAGAGTAGAGCATGGGAATAGCGACGGAGGAGGACGAGAGTGAAAATAAAGACAAAAAAAGAAGAGACTTTAATGAAAAAAGAGAGAGAGGGGAGAAAACAAAACAAAAAAAGAGTCACCTATGTCCTAAGATAGAATAGTGTTGCCACATATGGACTGATGCCGATCAAAGCACTATACTATCTATCTTATCTTGACAGAGTACAACACCAACTTCGCTATCTATAGTATGCTCTACATCTTCTTTTGAGCGTATATATATTGCTAGTCTTTCTCTACACTATCGTTATTTTTTATAGTGTGTCATAGCCCCCTCTGCATGGGCCGCGGCTTTTCTCGTTTTGTATAGTCGTTCTCTCTCTCTGTCTTCGCTGACCACGTGTGTGCGTTCATTTGTCATTTAGGACCCATACATTCTGTGAACCAAAGTTCAATTTTTTTTCTTGTAAGAAAGAACCGGTTACACCAACCAAAAAGGTATTTGTTTCATAGCCTCCTTTGCTTGGGCCGCGGCTTTTCTCGTTTTCTATACTCGTCCTGGAACAGACCGTGGCAGTTCCCGTTTAAATACTCGTCATTTTTTTAACACCAAAAATCATATAGTTTGCATACCTTTAAATTTATCGTACCCTCTCTTCTTTTCCTCGTTGCGTAGAGGGGCGTGTCGTCTAGTGGTTGAATTCTTTCTTTCTTTCTTTCTGCCGCATCATCGCCGCTACAACAAAGCTTCATGACCGACTCCGAAGACAAACAATCCTTTTAACTTTCAATTCTTTTTATTACAGGCGTTAGTCATCTATCGGCTTGGAGATATTCACCAACGTCGAGAGAGATAGAAATAGATAGATAGATAGATAGATAGATAGATAGAGAGAGAGAGAGAGAGATCGATAGAGAGAGATAGAGAGAGAGCAAATTACTGCTTTCGTAATTATTTATCAATTATTTCTTAACCATTTATGGAGGGGGAAAACGAGATCTTTCGCCTGTATTTTCTTAGGGAAATAATTCGCCTAGTCTGTTGCTGACTACATCAAAATCACGTCTGATAGGTTCGCCGCCAAAACCCAGACTCTAAAACTCGCTTCTCACAAAGAACGAGTGACGTCACGGATCCCTCTGCTTCCCACACAAAGGCCCGTGACGTCATAGTCTCTCGCAGGTGCACATTGACCCCTGATCCGAGGTCTCGTCACGCGGTGACCATGTCACGTCTGTGATATCCGACTTTGAGAACAGGTCCTATTCTGCACTCGACTGCACGGGTCCACCCGCGCTAATTCGCGCAAGTCAAACCAACGATTTCTAACAGATACGTCCATTCCCATAGGACCATTATCCAACAATAGTAGGTGGTTAACTGAGCCCCAATTACTAGTTCCTACTGAAAGCATTTTACAACATGAAATCGTATCCCTACTACTATCGCTAATAGCTTCCCCTTTTTATATGTATATCTAAAACCACACGAAGCTTCTATAGACAGTTTCATACCAAAAGATTTCCATTTGTAAAACTCAATTTCACAGGACTAGTTCCCTACTAACCACAACATGATCGTTTTCAAGTCCAATATCAACAAATGTTTGTCGAGACGTTTTCTTAAGCAATCAAATCCTGCCCTTTCTATCCGTTGTTTCTAATCCTCTCATAGTACTGTTTATCAATCCAAGTGATACTCTCATTAGACTCACATATGGACTAGTGCAACTCAGAGAGAAAAGGAGAGAGAGAGAGAGAGAGAAAGAGACAAAGAGAAAAAGAGAGGAAGAGAAAGAGAAAGAGCGAGAGAGAGAGAGAGAGCGAGAGAGAGAGAGAGAGAGAGAGAGAGAGAGAGGAAAGTCGACGAAAATGAATATGGGGAGAGGATGATAAGAATGAAGAAACATTAGAATAGTCGAAAATGCAGAAAACGCGCAAATTAAGACAAATGAGAAAAAGAAGAAGAAGAAGAAAAAGAAGAAGAAAAAGAAGAAGAAGAAGAAGAAAAAGAAAAAGAACATCATGAGGAAGTCGCAAGGTTACGAGATTGAGAAAAAAGAGAAAAGAAGAGACATAGATGAAAAATAATAGAGAGGGTGAAAGAAAAAGAAACGAAAAGACTCAGGTACATCTCAATATGGAGTACTGTTGCCACATCTGGGGAGGTACCGCTCAGAGCGCCCCATCCTGTCTCTCTTACATTGACAGAATACAAACCCGTTTTCGCATTCAAGCAAAGAATGGTCCCTTCTTTTCCTTACAATCCCTTTCTCACAGAAGAGACGTTTTTAGTATTTCTTTACTCTATCGTTATTTTTAAGGTAAGTGATCGACTGAGCTCCGATCTCAAGTTCTTTCCTGTAAAACATGTCTAACTACGACCATCGCAAAGAAATTTCCTCTGAGGATGGAAGGGGGTAGTGTAATATCTCATTTGTTCTTCATGAAAAACAATCTCCCAGACAACTATTTTTTTATTCAACTGTTGTCGCTAAATTGTCAAAGTTATATAACTTTATTTATTAGCTTCTCAGTCTTTTTTTAAAGATTAAAGTGTAGTACCTGAACGCATTACCCCTCAATGCTATCAACCACGGTTCCGGAATGGAGGACTCACCCGAGTGTCCCCGCTGCGACACGCTCGAAAAAGAAAGGCCCGATCACGCTTTCTTCCAATGCCGCGAACATCGGCGGTTCTGGAGGTATTTTAACGAGGTGACGGCTCGTATCGATCCCCAGCATTCTCTGCCGCTAAACGTATCCTACGTAATCGACAACGTCAGGACACCAGGGAGCAGGAAGAGACGAATGGGGTTTCTCGCATTCCTTCAAGCATCAGCTGAAGGTCAAGATCAGATGTGATAGAAAAAGATTATATTTCTCGGTTTTTGTGAAAAGGTGGCTACAAGTAGTGAACTTGTGTTTACGAAAAGGAGTCAAGTATGAGAACGTGTTCCCTGCCTTGGCATGGCGCACGCGGTACTTGATCCTATCGGTAACCTTCAGGTAAATTTAGCCTCTTAGCTAGTCGAGTGAATAAGTTAGCCCCCGAGTAATAGAACTCCTCCAAGATGTCCACTCCCCACTCTCATTTTTTTGTCCTCGACCTCTCCCAAATTGTATTTATCTTGGAAGGACACCACCCATTCTCCAAACTCCATCCACAGTTTTCTTTTTTTCTCCTACTTAGATATCACTTCTATTCAGAGATTGACCTGCTTGGTTTCAGTTCTGAACAAAACAGCAAACAGTGGGCTGTCTATTATTTAGAAAGGGTTTGGGAGGGTCTTACCAACCGACTTTTTGTTTCCCCACTCCCCGTGCTATTCCAATGAATTATTTACCTTATGATACTAGATTACATCCCCCTTTGAAGGTAGTGCGGTACATGTTCGTTCATTATTATACCATCTCTCCAAATATTATCTTCGAATTCGAGGAAGGAGGACAGTGTAGCATATGTTCGTTCGGTATGATAGTGTTGTGAAGTTGTCCAACAGTAAATAATAAATAAAGGAAGTCAAGTCGAGGGTTGGTTTAACAAGTGTATTAACAAAGTAAGAAAGTGACTAGCACTTGGCTAGACAGTTACAAGACTGTGCTTTGTCTTCTCTGTGTCTCTGGTGACTCGCACTATTTATAGTGACAACCGGTGTTGTTTCTCCTGTGTAAAAACGGCCGGTGTAACAGATAGCATTCTCACAGGCTAGAAAACATACGCAACAGAAAAGGATATTTTGATAAGATGAAAGAGCATGGAACTAATATTAATGATACGACGAAGAATACAAATTATAACTGCTGCTACTACTACTACTACTACTACTACTACTACTACTACTACTACTACTAATAATAATGATATAATAATACATGATATTAAGAGGGGAAAATAAGTCTGATGATAATGTGTAGAATAAAGTGAATACTAGTTATCATGCTAATAATAATAACTGATAATAATAACTATAATGAAGTTACACTGTAGAGGCCTATTAAGCCAGACTATGATTTTAATTTAGTGACTAGGCGACCGGGGTTGTAGGTTGCTGTCACTGGAATTACAGAGCAAAAGTTTGAATTAAAAAATAAGTTTAATAAAATGTCTTAAATTCTTTTAAATTGTCCATCTAAGGATGATATTAACGACAGAGGGACTCACAATCAGAAAAAAAGCAGTTCTACGGTGTCATAAGTTGGTGTTAAAAACGACTAAAAGCCGGGCTTAGTGAAGTCAGTAGCAGATCTCACATATGGACTAATGCAACTCAGAGAGAGAGAGAGAGAGAGAGAGAGAGAGAGAGAGAGAGAGAGAGAGAGAGTCAGCAGAAAGTCAATCCTAAGATCCTATACAAACTACCTCTATTTTTGCACAAATATTTTCCAAATTTCTTATAAGCAATAACGACATTAAACTCTCTCTATATATATCTAGTTTTCACTCTCTCTCTCTTCCCCTTTCCCCTCTCTCTCTCTCTCTCTCTCTCTCTCTCTCTATATATATATATATATATATATGGGTGGCCCTATGCCAAATATATGTAAAATAAACTAGTATGTATTTTGGAGGTTGAGTTGGTGCAGGTTAAGCTGACACAAACTTTGGGGAAAGAATGATTTCCAACGAAAGAATAAGCAGACCGGATGAATCGAAGTTCATGAAAACAAGGCAAAGGGTCAATAAATATTAGACATAAAAAGGTTTTAGTCGAGTTGACGAGTGACTTCACTTTTTGTCGTTTATAAAAAAACAAGGTTTTTCGGACAGTTCTGCATGGAACGTTGAACTAGCCGAAAGGCTAAATGTGCCCCAAGGCGTCTGTTCGTAGAGTCACTTATTTATCCTCTAGAAAGATAACTTATCTACCCAAACTTCTGCAAGGTATGACATAGGCATTGAGTTAAGGTAAATATGGTCTCTCTATCTCTATGAGTCAATGTTCCTATATAGAAAAAGAATAAAACCCCTGAAATTCCAAACGAAAATTGTCGATTCCTTCTTTTATATGAGGGAAAGTTATATTATTTAGCTAAACTGATGAAACACCTAAGCGACCACAACCTCCACAACACACCGTAAAAGAGAGCTCGGGCCCATAAACGCAGACAGCCAGCGAGAGAATGAAGGAGGAAAAAATCACGGCAAGACAAATGTATATTGACGTTTTAATGTTGAAATGGACAGTTAGACATTTGTTGTTTGTCGATTTGAGAATAGATAGAAGGACTAAAGAATTGAATGCACGCCCCATACGCGTAGTGATTTTAAATGGTTTGGTTGTTTTGTTTTACGGCATATCAACCCTTTTCGGGTTATTTAATGCCGAATCTGGTCATTTTGGTAAAGTTTTTTATGCTTCAAGTTCTTTATATCTTCAAATGTTTAATCATGGTTTTTGGTTTAGTTGTTTTTGTTTCACAGCATATATACCATTTTCAGGTCATTCAATCTTAACCGAATCCGGTCATTTTGGCGAAGGTTTTCACGCTTCAAGTTCTTTATATGTTTAAGCATCCAGCATCCATTCATGGTGCTTCGTTGAGTGAAGGGGGGGGGCGAGAAAGAGGGGAGATGGAAGGATTGGGGAGGGAAGGAGGGAGGGAAATTGCTTTTTTTGTTTTGGATTTTGCAGAATATGATGTAGTTTTGCAAAGGAAAAACACAATAAAACATCAATGTTTGGTTCATTTTGAGTCAGGAAGTCAATAACTTCAGACAGCCTGATTACAGGTACTACTACTCCGGGCCAGAGTGGACCTGGGAGCAATGGCAACCAATGGGCAACTCCACATTCCCCACAGCTCTCAATGGAGGCCTCACCACTGAATGTCTTTTAAGGTCATGCACAGGTAAAACAATTAAAACAATGATTAAACATGCACTCACGTAAAAGAATAATATTCTCGCACACACGTATAAGTAACATACTCACACACCTGTTAAAAGACAGTAAGATACGCGTAACCCGAAAAGAAAAATCAGTTCAAAGACTTTTTAGTAATGTTTTAAAAAGCCACATTGTAACATATACATATATAGACGAAAATTGTTTATATATAAAAATACTTTCGCAAGTTGTCTGTTTACAAATTACCAATCTTGAGAAAGTCTTGAATAATAAAACGACACATCGATGAATATATAAACAATTTTCAGTTTTGTACATATATATATATATATATATATAGTAGAGAATGGTAGTTTGCTTGAAGCATTGCTGGGTATAGTAGTAGTAAGTTTTTGAAAGGCTGTGGGCAATGTAATTCCGGGTAAGATGCAAGTTGAAAGGAAAGGAACAAAAACAATAACAATAAATCGAATACGATATAAGACTTACTATTTATTTTTCCTTTTTTTTCCTTTTTTTTTTTCTTACATAACAGCAAGAGTGTTTTAGCTGTTCGTGTGATGTCCGGGTGATTAAAAATCACTATTTGATATTTCGGGAAAAGACATCCCTTTTTCAAAAATAATTAGACCAGAAGAAGAATAATATTTTATTCTTCTCCGACTGTGTAGAGAATAATACAAAACAAAATGGTTGCCAGATATAGACCGCAGCAAAAAAAAGCAGTTTCACAGGGAATATAAATTAAGTTAAGTTTTATTTTAATATTATGTTAAATATATGATTGGTGTTTAGAATATTAGTGTAATGTTGGTTAGGTGTATGGTGTTCGATAAACTGTTAGTTTTGATAATATATATATATCATTTTTTATTTTATTTTTTTTTATTTTTATATTTGAATATTTACTTTGGTTTATCTTCGTATTTTTATTTTGTTTATCTTTCTATCGTAATTTAAGAATTTTAATATAAAGTAAAGTAATTAGTCTCATATTTTAAATATTCTAGATCTATCTACTTATCGATTTCGATTATCATCTATTAAAGAAGTGTTATTAATTACTAATTGTGAGTTTCGTCAAATTAGATTAACGAATTAACTTATTAACTTGATATATTTATTATAAGATAAAGGGGAGTAACTCTGGATTTTTTTAAAATATTTTTTTTATGATTAATTTTTTTTATTTTTTTATTTTTTAAATTTTTTTTGGTGGAGATCTGTATAACAATATTAGTATATATATACAACATATATACACATAATGCATATATACATATATATATACATATCTATGTATTATTGTTTGTTTAATTGTTTATCTATATATATTCATCAATTTCTTTACATATTTTTTTTTTTTTTTTTTTTTTGTTTTGTTTTTTTAATTTATTTATTTATTTATTTTTTATTATTATTATTTACTTGTTTAATTTATTTTATGAATTATTTATTTAATATTTGCATGTTATTTGTATACATTCTATATGTGTTTGGATTTATTAATTAATAATGCTAGGTATTTATTTTGGTGGGTTAGAAGAGTATGCTGAATATGGTTTTTGGTTTGTGGTTGAAAGTGTGTAAGGATGGAAGTTCATATGGGGAGGGGCCTGTTTGATTGTTTGGGTGTGTGGTGAGTTTATTATAGGAGGTGAGTAATGAGTGAAGTGGTGGAAACGGACTCTGTTAAGTGTTAGATATGGGGGTTGGTTGGTGGATGGGGGGTAGATATTATAGAATGAAAGGTGAGTAGAGCTCGTGACGTTGATTGAGTGAGGGGTTTAATCTGGAGATGAGGATTGATTCTGTGATTCTAAGGTCACCAATGTTTCTGACAGACGCTAAGATGGAGACGTGAATATCGCGCTGAGTGTTTGAGCAAATCTCTATGTGTTTGTGGAAAGAGGATATACGGGTATTCAAGTGCTCCTTTATGCGCAAGTGTAGCGGTCTTGTAGTGTTGCCGATGTAAAATTTTTTGCATTTATTACACTGTAGTTTGTAAACACAGTTAGTGCGAAGGCACAGACCTGTGTTGGAGATAGGGCAATTGGCCAGGGAGCAGGGTTCGGGTGTGTGGTTAGTGTGTTTATTAGATAGATGTTGGCGTAAGGAGGTGCCAGTATGTGTTAGTTGTATGTTAAGGTTTTCCTTATGTATTGCCTTGCGGATGGAGGTGGTGATCTTATCGCTGAAGAAAGGGAGTTTTAAGAAGCATGTGTTAGCGAGGGTGCGGTGTCTACGTGTTTTGGGCTTATTTAGGTGGGCTATGGTGGGGGCGGGGTAGCCATTATTTTGGAGGGTTTGGTGGAAGTTTTTAGTGTGTGATATTTTGTCAGCAGCAGAAGAGCATTTATTTTGTATTCGGGTAATTTCATTATGGGCATAACTTAATTTGGCTTTTGTGGGCAGGGCAGACTTATAGTGTATGAAAAGGTTTTTGCAGGCAGGTTTCCTATAGAAGTTAGTGTGTATAGAGCCATCTTCGGTGATGTTAAGGTTGAAATCAAGGAGAGAGAGTGAGCCGGACTCGTTTGGGTGTTCTATGGTGAATTGTATGTGGGGGTCGGTGTTGTTGAATGTGTTGAATATTTGTGTGGCTTCGTCTTGAGAGGATGTAAGGATTAGAATGTCATCTATATATCTGGAGAAGAATATATAGGAGAGGCAGGAGTTAAGTGCTCGTTGTTCTAACCGGTTCATGTAGGTGATGGCTAAGAGACCGGAAAGGCTAGAACCCATGGGGAGGCCGGAGATTTGTTTGAAAGTGTGCTGCTGAAAGGTAAAGTATGTGTTGTCGATGATGATGTATAAGAGATTGTGAATGTCAGTAGGTGTTAGTCCGAAGAGCTCTAGGTTGTCAGAGGAAGATATGTGGTCGGTGATGAGGTCTATGGCTGGGTGTGCGGGTATTGAGGTGTAGAGGGAGATTACGTCTAGGCTAAATATATAGTTGTTAGTTTGTAGTTGTTGGTGTTGGAGTGAGTGTAGTCTGCTAATTACTTGGTCGGAGCTGCTGACATGTGCGGGGAAGGTGGAGAGTAGTGGTTTGAGTAGTTGAGATATATATATATATATATATATATATATATATATATATATATATACATACTTAACTTGCTGTATATGTCTGCTGATTTGACTATTATAGAGTTTAAATTCTATTAATTTCTATGTTAAATTATGTTGGCCTAGACGTTGAATATC